>JARHVA010005699.1:1062500-1129402 GCA_037957365.1 Torreya grandis
TAGATTTTGAAGTGGAAAAGGATATATTTATGAGATGGATAAGAGGAAATTTTTTGAAGAGATTTCCTATTATCATTAAGATGTTATATGTGGATAAAGTGATGGTAACTATTGCCTTCCATATGGAGTAGTCACTTTGAGTGCCTCTGGGGTGTGTGTGACATAAGTGAGAATGAATTAGAGATGAAAAGGTAGAGATTAAACCTAAGTACTAAATAGATAATCTAGAAGATAAGGATCTAAAGAAGAATCTAGAGCTAGAAAGAGAGTTGTAACAATAAAGGAGATGGAATAAACAGAGTACATTCCAAGAAGATGTGAATAGGAGAAGTACCAGTAGTATTATTGATGATTTGGATGAAAGTAGAAGACAAGGAGAAGTTCATGGTTATGAGAGATAAAGCAAGGATCCTGGAAAAAATAAGGATAGAGCACAAGTAATTAATGAGGATTTAACATGGATGAAGGAAGAAGGTAGTAGTATAGAAGTAGATTTGATGGTTAAAAGCTCATATTTTTTAGGAAGGCTATTCCAGAGAAAAAAAGAATAATTACCCTATAGTTGTAGATATAGTATAGGTTAAAGTTTTATGAGCTATATCTTTGGAGGTAAGGATCATTTCCCAAGGGAGCACACATCCCTTGATCCTATTTTTTTTTAAATCATAGTAATTCCTACATAAATTTAGATGAATACTCTTGGCAAGGACTAATTCTAGAAGATGTTCACAAGAAAACCCTCGAAGAATAAAATACCATGTAACGTGAAGTTGCCTAGAGTATATCAGCCCAATAGAATAAGAACATTAAACTGTAAACTACCTAGATTGATTGATGATTAGTTGGTTTGTTTAGAACACCATTATTTAATATATCATGTGATCACTGACATTACCTGGTTTGAGGATAAGATAAAATAACTTTAGGCATTAGACAATAGATGAAATCTTGTGATATATTATTGGTTAAATTTGACCACTAATGGGTATATCAAAAAAATCATAGTATAAGGATACATAGATTTTGAAGTGGAAAAGGATATATTTATGAGATGGATAAGAGGAATTTTTTTGAATAGATTTCCTATGATCATTAAGATGTTATATGTGGATAAAGTGATGGTAGCTATTGCCTTCCATATGGAGTAGTCACTTCGAGTGCCTTTGGGGTGTGTGTGACATAAGTGAGAATGAATTAGAGATGAAAAGGTAGAGATTGAACCTAAGTACTAAATAGATAATCTAGAAGATAAGGATCTAAAGAAGAATCTAGAGCTAGAAAGAGAGTTGTAAAAATAGAGGAGATGGAATAAACAAAGTACATTCCAAGAAGATGTGAATAGGAGAAGTAGCAGTAGTATTATTGAGCTATATAGTATAGGTTAAAGTTTTATGAGCTATATCTTTGGAGGTAAGGATCATTTCCCAAGGGAGCACACATCCCTTGATCCTATATTTTTTTAAATCATAGTAATTCCTACATAAATTTAGATGAATACTCTTGGCAAGGACCAATTCTAGAAGATGTTCACAAGAAAACCCTTGAATAATAAAATACCATGTAACGTGAAGTTGCCTAGAGTTTATTAGCCCAATAGAATAAGAACATAACATCATTGCTATTAATAGAGACATACCCTTTAATTCTTGTGCAGTCTAAGGATTTCATTACATAACTTCAAATTTTAGAAGTGGAAGGAAATGATAGAGATATATCTTTAACTACCACATCCACAAAACTAGAGGAGACATCACAATTGTCACCAGACCATGAGGCACCCTAAATCCCATAAGAGCCACTAAAATTAAAATAATCTTAGATGTTAATTAAAATAATCTTAGATGTGATACCTATAAGAAACCCCACTATGGAATTTTAATTATGGGAACTGACCTACCTACCTCCCTATGATTGGTTTGTAGACACAAAATAGTACCTACTCACATACACTATGAAATGGAAAGCTAAAGGAATTATCGATGAAATAATGATGAAGTTTTATTTGATTAGATCATTGGATGGTAGAGCATTATAATTTATATTTAGAAAATGTGTCAACTAAGAAATACTACAATAAGTCAAAAAAATTCTAATTGTAGAATTTAAAGTCCAAAAATTCTCTAATCAGACCATACAAGATCTCAAGGAAATTACGCAAGGAGTTAAAGAGACTATCTTCAAATACGATCACACATTTTTAGATGTAATAAATAAATTTGAGTTTTCTATGTAATAAAAAGACAAGGATTGTTTATTTGTAGAGGGACAATAACCAAGCATAAGGTTTTCTATCATGTAAACCCAATTCACTAATTAAGTAAAAACCAATATATATAACATCCAAGTGGACAAGATTTAAGATTAAAGAAGAGCTTCAACTCCTAGTTCATAGATAGAGAATACCTTGAAATTCCTCATAAAAAGATTAGAATACTAAAAATAAGTAGCATAAATACCTAGGTTAGATCTTTAGTATATGGCATGTGGAAAATAAGGGCACCATAAGAAGAATAAGTGGCCAAGAATAAAATTTCATTTTTGTGATATATGTCATGTAGTAGGACATGAAACATCTCAATGCCATATATCACAATAATATGTAAAGAAACCATAAATGTTATAATATAACTTATATAAATCCCATAATCATGATGAGAAGAACCATTAATCACTATAAGAAATGAGAGAAGGTGTTAATAAAAAAAACTTTGTAGTGGTTGCATAGAAATAAAATATGACAATGCAAGATATCATCACACCTAAAGGAAATAAGCATGATACTAATCCTAATATTGAATCTTATGCATCTATGGTACCATCCTATAAACCTACATATATACCTACTTGGAATCCACCTATTCATAATTGGATAGCCTATGCACATAATTAGAACCCATGGAATATTACAATTTCAAAACCAATGCAATCTAACTAGGCACCAAAACCAAATTAGGCTCAACACGTCAGATATGAGGTCACCCAAAAAATTAAAGGGTGGAATACACAATGTAATTATATGAACTATGGACCATAACAAATTGGTAACAAGGGTTTCCAAATGAATAGAGGAGGATACAATAGGGGAACTAGGGGAGGTTACCATGAAGGACAACAAGGAGGTAGAGGAAATGGATCATGACCTATAATTCAATGTTATTCATTCATCAAGTTCAACCATATAAAAATTAATTTCCCCATGAATATATAACATAAATCCTACTACACCTATTGTAGGGTTTATAAAAACCATGATATAGAGGATTCCTATTGTTGGCAAAGTAGTGAGAGGACAAGTCTATAATAAACATAAATATGGTAGCCATAAAACCCAAAGAGGATGCATTATTTTAAGCTTTCACTCATTAGCAACATGTAGATTAAGGATTAACCCATTTAAAATTACCATAGGACCATAAGATCAAGAAAGCATAGTCGGACAAATATCCAAAACTAGTCATAGAAAAAGGGTTAATGCATGAAGTATCATAGATTATGTAAATGATTCAACAATAAGAGACCATTGAAGATGATGCTATAGCCATAGATGTAAAAATATATGGGTAGAGATAAGAAGGTGTTTTCACTACCTTCAGGGACTTGTTGAAGCTCCTTAATACACTGAAGAATGAGGAAATCTCAAAAAACATCACAAATTTACTCCATACTCTTCTAGAGTGTGCATAGAAGGGCCAAAAATGAGTGGATCAGATGATATAGTATGTCAAAACCAAAAAATTATGGGATGTTGATTTGAGAATAGGCACTGAGATAGTAGGTTATGAGGTACCCAACATAGTGTTCAATTTTGGTAGCACTATCAATATGATCCCCTAGTTAATATGGCATGTTATTGGTTGAATTAAACTAAGTTATATCCTAGTTACATCTAGTCTTCAAGATTAAGCACAAATTGAACCAACTGGTTAAATTGAGGATGTAGAGATAAAATTTCTAGAACTAATCCTTCATGGTGAATTTAAAGTCATTCATATGAAGACTGATGAGATGTATTATCCTGCACTAATTACAAAAAAGTGGGCCTATGATGGTCAGATGGCCATTAATATAGTAAGGAACCAATTGGAATCTCATCAAGGAGATAATATAATAGTGATACCTTTAAATAAGAATGGACAAAAGTTGTATTGTATCCCTAAGGAGCTAGAGTCTCCCTATGTGGTAAGAATAGTTAGATGAAGGTGAATGTTAAAGATAAATGATAAGCCCTATGATACACTAAATGTGACTTCATTTACAATCTAAATATACTATCAAAGATACCATTTTATTTATATGAGTTACCTCTCAAGCTTATGCTACCACATGTGGATATTCTACCATTATTGGTAGGAGATGTACACTACATGTACAAAAGGTCACCAACTCAGTTAGACATACATTTTGTATGTCAAGTTGGTCAAAAAAATCATGATTACATAAAACCAATGAAAAAAGGCATTTTACCTTGATATATGGCTTCTTTGGTAAGTGGATATTATGGCATTCACATTCCCAATTGGATGAATGGTGACCATGAGGTCCTCTATGCATGGTCTTTACAACAAAATACCAACTACCACACTACTTTGGCATCAAGGATGTTGGCCAATTTATTCTCTGATTCCATCAATATGTGCCTCATATAGACCAAAGAGTTAGCACTCTCACACATATATTAAAGGGGATTGTTATAAACTAGTGGTTTATACATCATGAGGCATAAATGCAATGGGGTGAAGCCTACGAAATAATTATAGCTTGGTTTTAGTTACCAGAGTGAGTTAAAAATGACTAGATAATATTCCATGAAATTTATTACCTTGAGATTCATATTTACTAGTGTGTTGAGGTTTGGAATATGAAGGCTATATCCCCAAAGTATTGGTACATATATTCCACTATACTCTGGGTACCATTCCTACTACTTAGTACATATAAGAAGGGCACATAAGGGAGACAAGATACTGGGCATAAGTTCAATGTGATTTCATTCAAACCTTTTTTTTTTAAGATGACAACCCTCCAACACATAAGGAATTACAGAAGCTAAAGGTCTTTCTATGGCATGTGAGGATTGGAGACTTAGATGGAATAACTAATTCCTCATCCTATTTTGATGTAGCCTATGATTTGAATAAATCCATGTAGGCCTATAAATCAAATAAGTAAAATAAAAAGACATATCTATTAAACCATGTCATATAATACAATATGAAGATGAGTGTCCAATAGATTTAGCCAAGGAGGATGATCTAGCCCTCGTAGTACTATTTGAGCCAGAATAGGAAGTTGACACACTTCTAAGTCCATTCTTAGAATCATATAAAGAAGAAATGTTTTAAGATTTTAACATTATAAAATGAGAATTTAAATGGATAATACATGATTCCATTTTTAAGTAAGAACTCAATATTTATCATGAACCCTTGAAAGAGCACATTGAGAACATTAAAATTTAGGTCATTTTAAATGTATCACATATTGGTGATTATTAGTCACAAGAAGTCATATCTGAAGTACTATAACTCTTTTGGGATTATCAATATGCCATATTGACCAAATTCATAAAAGTAAAGGGTGTGGACCCTACTCTAGGGGAGATGCACATTAAACTGAAGGAGTAATCATGAATGATTAAGAAAATATTGTTTAAACCCAAACATGAAGTTGAAGTTCAAGACTGAATTGGACCATAGTCAAGAGGCTAGAATTATCTTTCCTACAAATAAATCATATTGGGTGAGTCTTATAGCGGTCTAGCCAAAAAAGACCTGTGAGATTAGAGTTTGTGTGTTAGGGTGTGGAGCTTTAAACTTCACCAAGGAGCATAGTTTATCAGGTTCGGGTCTACACAAACACCGGTGTCAGTCAGGAGCGACCGACGTCGGTCATAGGTAGTTGCAGAGATGCTGACGTCGGTCACAGACAAGCAGCAGGAACCGACGTCGGTTACCTGCGTGTCCAGAAAGCTATTTCCGTGGATAGAAGCGAGTGTTTGCATGATAAGTTTGAGTTGTGGACTCAAGCTTGCATCTCTATTATTAGCATTACTATTTTTAGAGCCCTTGTTTAAGTGGTTTAACTATTTGTTGGAAGTACATGATCAAGTCTCCTAATTCTATATGAAGAATTAGATCTTCCTAGCTTAGTAGTTGAATTGTAGAAGAATTCATTGGTGTGAGAAGAACAGTACAGAATTGAATCAATCCAGGCTTGTTGGAGTTGATTATTCTTGAGAGAGATAGCTCTTGAGGAATAGAGATATATTGAGAGATCTATACATCTAGGAGAGGTGTGGAAGAAAGAAGCTTTCTTCAATTGTATTCCTTTTGTAAAGAGTTTGTTAATACAAGTTTTCAGGGTGTTTTCTTGTATCTCTTGTTCTTGCTATTATCATTCTAATTACTTGTCAATCTGATTTAATTCCACGTTTATTGCTGTCACAATTGTAATCTATTGTTGGTTTGATCCCCCAACAAGTGGTATCAGAGCCTTGGTTACAGGTTCAGAGCTTGATAATTGGTATCAAAGTTCAGGTTCACTAACAGGTGGTTCAGATCTGTGTAGTGTGTATTGATTACAGGTTTTCACAGGAGTTTCTGCAGGGATTTCTATTTGAGTGGGAGAAGCAATGGAAAATGAAAGTAAATTGAGAATGGAAAAATTCAATGGCAAAAATTACCAACACTGGAGAATGCAGATAGAGGACTATCTGTATCATAAAGATCTCTACTTACCATTAGGAGGTATTGCAAAGAAGCCCAAAGACATGGAGGATGAAGAATGGGAAGTTCTTGACAGAAAGGCTCTGGGTTCTATAAGACTGAGTCTAGCATCCACTGTGATATCCAATTTATCACAGGCAAAGTCTACGGTAGAGTTGATGACTACGTTAGCAAATTTGTATGAAAAACCCTCAGCTTCCAATAAGGTATATCTTATGAAGCAGTTATTTAATTTACATATGAATGAAGGTGGATCTATTTCTACTCATCTGAATGATTTCAATGGTATTGTGAATCAATTAATTTCAGTAAATATAGTGTTTGATGATGAGATAAAAGCTCTTTTGATATTATGTTCTTTGCCTGAAAGCTGGCACGGCTTAGTAATAGCAGTAAGTAATACTGCATCTGCATCAAATATTTTGAAAGTAGAGGATGTTGTTAGTGTTATCTTGAATGAGGAAATATGCAGGAAAAGCATAGAAGAGGCATCCGGGAACACTTTAAGTTTTGAGAGCAGGGGAAGGCAGAAAGAGAAGAGCAAGAAAGGCATAGCAAGATCCAAATCAAAGGGGAAAGGCAGATCTAAATCCAGAAATGGCAGAAGGCCACAATGCTAGAATTGTGGAAAGATGGGGCACATAAGTAGAGATTTTTGGTCAAAGCCTAAGGAAGACAACCAGCACAAAGGAAAGGAAGAAGCCAAGATTGTAGGTATTGCACAGGATGCTTTAATTTTCTCTCTGCATAATAATATAGAATCTTGGGTATTAGATTCTGGTGCATCTTTTCATGCTACTCCTAACAGGGAATATTTCAGTGACTATATCCATGGAGATTTTGGAATAGTGTATTTAGGGGATGATGAGCCCTGTAAAATAATTGGCAAAGGTAAAGTGCAGTTGAAGATGCAAAATAGCAACACATGGGTGTTGAGAGATGTGATGCATGTACCTAGCTTGAAGAGAAATTTGATCTCTGCAAGAAAGTTAGGGGATGAGGGTTGTACAGTAACTCTCACAACAGAATCTTGGAAGGTGACCAAGGGTGCACTTGTTATGGCTAGAGGTAAGAGAGAAGGTACTCTCTATTTGTGTAATTGTGTTACTAACAAATCTCCTTATGTATTATCTACTTCAGATGTGGATGCTAAACTGTGGCACTCAAGGCTTGGCCACATGAGTGAGAAGGGGATGTCAATTCTTAAGTCTAAAGGTATGCTTTCAGATTTAAAAGGCATAGATCTAGAGTTTTGTGAGCACTGTGTATTTGGAAAACAGAAAAGGGTTAGTTTTCTCAAAACTGGGTCTACTAAAAAGAGGCACAAGTTGGAGCTTGTTCACACAGACGTGTGGGGACCAGCTCAGGTTGCTTCCATTGGAGGATCACAATACTATGTATCTTTCATAGATGATGCCACAAGGAAGGTATGGATCTATTGTATTAGAAAGAAATCTGACGTATTTGATACTTTTAAAGTTTGGAAAGCTATGGTTGAGAATGAAATAGGTAAAAGATTAAAGTGCCTGAGATCAGATAATGGCGGTGAGTTCTGCAGTCATAAGTTCAGAGATTATTGTTACATGCATGGAATCCGTAGGCAAAAGATAGTTCCAAGGACACTTCAGCAGAATGGTATTGCTGAAAGGATGAACAGGACAATAATGGAGCGTGCAAGATGTATGAGATTGCATGCTGGTTTGCCCTTACAGTTTTGGGCACAAGCTGTTGACACTGCAGTGTACCTGATTAACAGAGGACCCTCTACAGCTCTGGATGGTGGTATTCCAGAAGAGGCATGGACAGGTAAAAAGGTTGATCTCTCATATCTCAAAGTTTTTGGTTGTGAAACCTTTGTGCACATAGATAAAGAAAATAGAAAGAAGCTTGATGCTAAGTCTATGAGATGCACGTTTATTGGCTATGGCTCAGATGATTTTGGTTACAGATTGTGGAATCTAAATACTAACAAGGTAATCAGGAGCCGTGATGTTGTTTTCAACGAAAGAGTGATGTATTGTGATCAGCTAAGGAAGTTGAATCAATCTGAGCAGAGCAATGGTGAATTGGATGAGGTAAAAGTCAAGATGAGCTCGCGGGAAAAAATAATAATCACTTACAGGAAAACACAGAGACCAACGTCGGCAGGTTAGGAATCGGCGTCGGTAGGATAGAAACCGGCGTTGGCCATATAGAGACCGACGTCGGCCGTATAGGTACTGAGGTCAGTCAGGCAGAACCGACATCAGCCAGTAACAGGTCTGCAGGTGACTGAGGTCGGTCACTGTCAGAGAATTTGGGTGGACAGTGTGTTGTGGACGAGTCTCAAACACCCATCAGGAGGTCAGAAAGGGTGAGTAAGCCTCCAATTAGATATTCTCCTTCTTTATTTTATTTATTGCTAACTGATGGTGGAGAACCAAAAAGTTATGAAGAAGCAATACAGGTGGAGTCCAAGAGTGAGTGGGAGCGTGGCATGGTTGAGGAGTTGGAGTCCTTAAGAGAGAACCAAACATGGGATTTGATTGAATTGCCAGCTGGTAAGAGAACACTTAAGAACAGATGGACCTACAGGTTGAAGGAAGGTGAGAACGGACAGATGAGATACAAGGCCAGATTAGTGGTAAAAGGATTTACACAAAAGCCAGGTATTGACTTTGGTGAGATTTTTTCTCCTGTTGTTAAAATGACTTCAATAAGGGTTGTATTGTCTTTGGTTGCTTTTGAGGATTTGCATCTTGAGCAGCTAGATGTTAAGATATCATTTCTTCATGGAGATTTGGATGAGGAAATCTATATGGAACAGCCAGAAGGATTCGAGGTCAAGGGTAAGGAGAAGTTTGTGTGCAGGTTGAAGAAAAGCTTGTATGGCCTCAAGCAAGCTCCTAGGCAATGGTACTTAAAATTTGACAGGTTCATGACTGAGCATGGCTACAGTAGGTGTCAATCAAACCATTGTGTGTATTTCAAGAGATTTGATAATGGTAGATATATTATTCTATTGTTGTATGTAGATGACATGCTGGTTGTAGGGTCTCACATGCAGGATATCTCAGAGCTTAAGGTAAAATTAGCTCAAACGTTTGCTATGAAGGATTTGGGAGCAGCAAAGAAAATCCTTGGCATGAGCATTAAGAGAGACAGGAAAAATCACAGGTTGATATTGTCTCAAGAAGATTATGTGGACAAGGTGTTGAAACGGTTCAATATGCAGGATGCTAAACTGGTAAGCACACCTTTGGTTGGACATTTTAAGTTGAGTAAAGAACAATGTCCTAATTCATATGAAGAAGTAGAGTACATGAGTAAGGTTCCATATTCTTTCATAGTAGGGAGTTTGATGTATGCAATGGTGTGTACTAGACCGGATATTGCCCAAGCAGTGGGAGTTGTAAGTAAATATATGGCCAATCCAGGTAAGGAACATTGGAAAGCAGTTCAATGTATCCTTAGATATCTGAGAGGAACCAGCAGTAGGCACTTGTGCTATGGAGGTTCGGATACTTCTCTACATGGCTATGTAGATTCAGATATGGCAGGTGATTTGGATGGTAGGAGGAGCACTACAGGTTATGTTTTTACTGTAGGTGGAACGGTGGTTAGCTGGATATCTAAGTTGCAGGAGGTTGTTGCCTTGTCAACTACAGAAGTAGAGTATATTGCAGCCACAGAAGCTAGCAAGGAGATGATATGGATGACACGATTCATGGATGAGCTTGGTAGGGAGCACGAGAGTTGTAGATTGTACAGTGACAGTCAGAGTGCAATCCATTTGGCAAAGAATTTAGCCTTTCATTCAAGAACAAAGCACATACAGCTAAGGTATCACTTCATACGATAGGTATTGGAAGATGGTGAGTTGAAGCTGGAGAAGATCCATATAGATAGGAATCCTGCTGATATGTTAACCAAGCTAGTTACAAAGGAGAAGTTGAATCTTCATTCAACTTCTATTGGTCTTCATGATTGAGTTGAAGATGGAGGAGCTAGAAGATGTTGCTGTACAGGTACTGGTGCAGCTGTTTATCTCCAAGTGGGAGATTGTTAGGGTGTGGAGCTAAAAACTTCACCAAGGAGCATAGTTTATCAGGTTCGGGTCTACACAGACACCGACGTTGGTCAGGAGTGACCGACGTCGGTCATAGGTAGTTGCAGAGATGCCGATGTCAGCAGATAATCGGCCGACGGCGGTCACAGACAAGCAGCAGGAACCGACGTCGGTTACCTGCGTGTCCAAAAAGCTATTTTCGTGGACAGAAGCGAGTGTTTGCATGATAAGTTTGAGTTGTGGACTCAAGCTTGCGTCTCTATTATTAGCATTACTATTTTTAGAGCCCTTGTTTAAGTGGTTTAACTATTTGTTGGAAGTACATGCTCAAGTCTCTTAATTCTATATGAAGAATTAGATTTTCCTAGCTTAGTAGTTGAATTGTAGAAGAATTCATTGGTGTAAGAAGAACAGTACAGAATTGAATCAATCCAGGCTCGTTGGAGTTGATTGTTCTTGAGAGAGATAGCTCTTGAGGAATAGAGATCTATTGAGAGATCTATACATCTAGGAGAGGTGTGGAAGAAAGAAGCTTTCTTCAATTGTATTCCTTTTGTAAAGAGTTTGTTAATACAAGTTTTCAGGGTGTTTTCTTGTATCTCTTGTTCTTGCTATTATCATTCTAATTACTTGTCAATCTGATTTAATTCTGTGTTTATTGCTGTCACAATTGTAATCTATTGTTGGTTTGATCCCCCAACATTGTGGAGACTATCATCTTTTGATTAAGGCTTGCATTAATGACCCTTTCCCTATCTCATTTATTAATGAAGTTATGGAAGCAGTCATAGCACATGAGGAGTATTCCTTTAGTAACAATTTTAATGGATACCATCATATCCCAATCATATAATAAGATAGATCCAAGATGACCTTTGCAATAGAATGGAGTTATTTTTCACAAAAAGTAATGCCATTTGGATTGAAAAATGCACCTACAGTTTTCTCAAGGGATTTGGTAATTTCATTTAAGGATTTTATCCATGATTTCTTAGAAGTCTATTTATATGATTGGTTAATATTTTCATTATTTTTAAATCATTTTTCCAAATTAATATTGATGTTAGAAATATGTAGAGCTTTACAGATAGTGCTCAACTTAAAACATGTTTATTTTTACACCCTTTATTTTTCTACTGGGACATGTAGTATGCATCAAGGGTATCTTGGTAGATCTAGCCAAGATCACAATAATTATGGGAATAACACCACCCAAAAGTGAAACAGAGGTGTGATCCTTCCTTGTACATACATGCTACTATAGAAATTTTATTAAGGGGTATGCTATAATATCTACCCCTTTAGAGAAGTTATTAAGCAAGGATACATATTTCATCTAGATAGATGAATGCCATGCAACATTCCTTGATTTAAAGTATAAATTGGTAATTGCATCGATATTAATTTTTATAAATTAGAGTAAGTCCTCCCATGTACATGTGGATGCATCAGAGATCACAGTTGGCACTATGTTGGTGTATCTAGGAGAAGGTGGCCTAGATCACCCCATTCATTTTACTAGTCAAAAGCTATATGTGGTTCAAAATAATTACACTACCACTAAGTATGAAGCCCTTGTGATAAAATTTGTACTGGAGAAATTTTTCCATTACATGTTAAATACACCATTTGAGTTACTCATTGATCATCAATCTCTATGCTACCTGGTGACCAAACATTTTTTGAGAGGTCATATATATTGATGGTTAATTCTTTTCCAAGAGTTTAAATTTTAGATTATTGACAAACATAGTCAAGAGAATGTGGAACCAGATCATTTGAGTCAGATCCAAAATGGTGAATAAATAGAATAATTTATAAATGAATCACCTAATGCACACCTATTCTGTGTCTGTGATTCCTGAATAATTGGAAGAGATTGCCTAGTTTATAGAATAGGGTACTTTTCTAGAACACTATACAGAATGTGAGAATAAGAAGTTTATTACAAAGGCAATTCCTTTTATTATCATTAGAGGATTCTTGTACCATTTAGGTAAGGATGAAGTACTACATAGAGTAGCACTCGAGCACGAATGACCTCAAGTACTTGAAGAAGCACATAAAGACATCATTGGAGGTCACTTTACTAGATATGATACTACAATAAATGTTTTTCAAAGTGGCCTATGATGTCATTTTTTATTTTAGGATGCACATTTAATTGCATTGTAGTGTGATGTCTGTAAAAGGATGAGAAAGCTAAAGTAGTGGGACAAAATGCCACTCCAATCAATACTTGTACAACAACCCTTTGAATAATAAGGGATTAATTTTTTAGGCCTATCATTCTATCTAACAAATGAAATCATGAATGTTATGTAATTAGTGTGATCGACTACTTTACCAGGTGGGTCAAAGCTAATACAATAACTATCTAAAATGCAAAGGATATAATGAAGTTCTTGTATGAGAACATAATCACCAAGTTTTGGTGTCCATTCAAGTTGGTAAGTGATATAGGTATGCACTTTTTAAATAAAAACATAAATACACTCATTGATGAATTCCTCATATCACACCATAAAATTATAACTTACCATCCTCAGGTGAATGGTCAAGTAGAGGATGCAAACAAAGTATTGGGTAAGATGCTTCCAAAATTTTGTGATGTTCAGCAATATGTGCCTCAAGGTTTACCCCCTTTCAATAGGTCTATGGTCTATAAGTAATAATACACTTAGAGTATGTTATACCCAGGTTGAGAACCATAATTATCATGGATATGGGATACCTAGAATATTTGATGTGTAGGTTATTGGACCTAAATAGAATGGATGAAGAATGTTGCACATCAACTTGTACATAAGAGGTAAATAAGTGAAGATAGAAATCTTGGCATGATAATAATTTGTGCACTAAATAATTTTAGATAGATCAACCAATCATACTATATGATAGCTAGTTTTGAACCTTTTTAGGAAAATTCAACATCCATTGAAAGGGACCATATATTATTAATAAGATACTACAGCTATAAATTATGGTCCTAAGGGATTTATAAGGTAGAAGTTTTCCTATAAAGGTGAATGGTAGTAGGATCAAAACCTACTGCTACTAATCTATGTGCCCAAGAAAGGACAAGTGCTTAATTACACCATTTTAATTTAGGATTCATTTTCAGTCATATTGTGTGGATTGGGTTTGGTTTTTTTTATGTTGTGTGTGTAGTTCAGTAGTAAGTGTAAATAAATTGGCACAAAAAAACTAAAATTAAGAGTCATTTTTCATGATCAGAAGGAAAGAGTAAACACCAAAGTTAAAATGGGTAACAGTGAAAGATAATTAAATCCAAGAAAGCTATGTACAATAAATATCTTGATGATGACTAATGGCTAAGTGATGGTTGTTAATAATCATACATGTGAGATACGAAACATAGATCCCAAATCACTATAACAATCCACATCAAGAGAAGGAATAATCAATTCTAAGATTTAGTGGGTCACACCACTCCACGATGCCACTGCAAAAATATGCCACCTTGACAAAAATCATGCCAACTCATCAATTCAAAGATTTAGGTACCAATGTTTTAAAAAAAAGGATCCATGGACAACTTGGCACATTTAAATTTAAAGGATATAAATGAGCACACGAAGACCTATATATATGCCCTCTTGCCAATTGATCTATCATTTCATACTTAGCTAATTTCATGAAATTTAGTGATCATCTCTACAAGCCTCTTACATAACTATTTACTCCTTGCCTTCAACCTAGTTTAGCCACAACAAAGAGGTATTCAATATGGCCAGATCTATAAAACCACAATTAATAAATTTTCTCTCCACTGCACAACTATAAGATATTGGGGTTGGAGAAAACATTCACCAAGATAAATTTTTAGATGATTGGGGCATATCCTTTCCTCAAGCACATTGAAGAATGATTGTTTATCACCAAAGTAGCCTTAAAATAACAACCCTTGGTAATTGCACAACCATATATGTTATGCAACATTGATGTTGAGTGGTTAATTTCATTACCTACATTTGGACAAATAATTAAGATCATGGAACTTTTTCTTGGAAGATTCAATGATGGAAAAATCTATCTATTTGAAATCATCACCATCTATGTGAAAGAAGCTACAATGGAAAGGGGTACATTCATGGAAACATGAGGGATCTCTATTTCACCTTGTAAATCAAAATATCCACTAATTCTACCTGAGATTAAGGAGGGAAATCATATAATTCCATTGGATGTCATCCTAGATGAAGCAATCTACATTCTAGTAGAATGCATTACTATACAGTTTTGGTAAACAATAAAAGTCATGAAGGAGGCAAAAAAAGGGGTCAACAATATTTCTCATCACATGATATACAAGGAATTATTTAAATAGAAAAAATTTCTTATTTCAAAGCTTACAACTAATATTTTAAAATTCATCATGTGTGTAAGACAACCTTTTCAATATCATTTTTTGGTTTTGTTGCTCATGTTCACATAATGGAAGTCTCTATAAGGCATAGTCATCTAGATGCAAATTAATGGCTAGATGCAAATTAATGGCTAGATGCTACATTACAAAAACTCATTTTGAAATGCATCAAAAATGGATGCCTTGCACATTAATAATTATTTAGTGCATGGTGGGATGAACTCATGGAATTGGTGCCTAGTAACCTGAGAATCCCACTACCTATGATGCAATTTATAGGCCAAAATGTGGTGGTTGTGAATCTTTCACAGGTAATTTTTTCCCTCATTAATGAGCTCCTAAAGGATCCATTTTCACCTTTGCCTTTATTTATTGATATGTAAATGACATAAAATGAAGTATCCCAACAAAAAATGTTGTTTCCCACTGAGTGACTCTCCTTTAGATAATACCACCTGATGTTCCCATTCTAGTGGACACCTCAAAAACTTCTCTAATGACATTTATTACATTAGAATAAGGTAAGATTAAATCTCTTATGAGTCATCGATCACCTTCTCCTCTAATAAGGAAGAGTTGTAGTCAGCAGATATGGTTAAGACTTACATGTTCCTATGATTGTTGAAAAATATTAGTGGAAGAACATTCAAACTAATGAATAGGATTTTTATCAAGATATACTCATATACATGGTCAGTGATATATATAAGAGAGAAGAATAAAAATAATATTTATTTAGGAAATTAGTACATATAGTGGAAATCTATAAATAGGTGCCCCAATATTTATGGGTAGAAATACCACCTTATTTGCAGTATATTATTGTTGATACTATGGGTGAGGAAGCCAAACTTCAACAACTACAAGCATAAATTAATATAAAAGGTAGATTTGGTAGTTCCTCTCATACCCAACCAATTGATCTTCTTACCTAGAGTCTACCAATGTTCTTTAATATAAGCATTACACGCTATGGAGATACAAACATAATACTGAAGAAGAAGAGAATGAAGTTACACATGGAGTCCAATAGCCCATAGTAGCTCCAATATATTTAGGGTGGATTACACCATCAAGACTAAGGAATCACTTAGATCTAGGTGCTAAAATTGTTATGTGTCATAGGAAATGATGCACGGGTCCTTTGTGATGTATTCTCCATCACATTTAGATAAATATGTCATTGATATTAAAGAGGTGGTGTTAGATGCACAAACATCAGAAGAAAATAGGTTGTGAAAGAAGAAGTTCAATGAGATACCAAGTATCTAAAAATAAAAGAAGAGAAGAAATAATGGAAAGAAACAAAAAATAAAAAGGCTTTGGAGGTGCAACATCACCAATAGACTAAATTGATATTAGAAGTATTTGGGCTACAATAAGATGTAGAGCAAAGGGAACCAACATTAGCACCTGTGGAGGAAGTTAAAAAACTAACCATATTATAATTTCAAGTGCCAATGGACATCACCATACATTTCATGTAAATTTACTAAGTTGCAACACCTTATAAGAAGATATCTAAGGCTGAGGAAGTGTGGAAGTAAAATGTTGTTTTTGAGTTAGCCAAAAAACAGGCTGAAGATGTGGCCAAGTTTAAGCTTATTATGGAGGTAGCATAAACATAGCTTGATACTCCTAGTAAATACATAAAAAAAAGTAATGAAAGATGTGGATGCAATGATAGTATGACCTTCACCTATTATTACTCAACCTCCATCAATAAATGTAGAGACTGTAGTTGTGTCACTATTTCCCAAGGGTCACATCACTCCTCCATAGTATGTTGAGGATGCCCTGAAAGCTCCTCCATAATAGCCATCTATGATGCTGCCTATTATCTCTTCTACTTCTCAGTCCCTCCCAACCCAAGGTTAGGCCTTGATGAAACACAATTCCACTATGACATCTGCATTCCAAAATTTAGGCTTTATAGGTGTTCCTTTTTCACCTTCCCATTACATTATTTTCTCATTCCCCATCTTTCCATTATAATTTTTTCCTACCACTACCTCTACTATTGTATTAAACATGCCTCCACATACTACTGAAGCATCTCTAGATGTTTCTAAACTTTCATTAGACAAATAGTTAGAAGGTACTTCAGCTTTTTAGGAGTCTTTTATGTAGACTACTATTTATTTACAAAACAAGGTAACCTAATTATAGCAGGATAAATCTAACTTATGGAGTGTGCTCAACAACACTATTCATTTAATCGAAAATTCCTAACCCACCCTTTACTCCTAATTTATGGGCCTTAGTTTTATGATGGATCACATGAAACTTCCAAATATATTGGCCCAAATTTTGTAAGATTGCATGAGTATCCAAAGAGTCAAAAGTCTTGAACATCAAGGGTAGACTATCAAAGAGGATTCAAATGAGTTATGATAATTCTTAGAGCTTTATCATGATAACCTCACCACTATGATTGGCTAGACCAAGGAAATGGCCCATCAGTTGATCGACTATAAAACACAAGTGGATGTTTTATATAATTATGCATTTCCTAAGTTTGACACTATAATTTATTCCAGGTCCAAAATACTTGATCCATCTATCTCTTTTGTTACATTTGTATACGATTTTTAAACATCCATGTAATCTAGAGACTCCTTCATGTAATAGTTGTAGACTTGGTAGACTTAGATGTTATGCAATAACTTTTTAGGTATCAAAGTGTAATGCCATGTTGAGAAGATCACACATTTTCTTGTGGCTATCTCCATCAAAATGACTCTCTTCTTTCTATTACTATCAATGATAATTTTTAATTAGTTATGTGCTCACATTCCATTTAAAGTACTTCTACACATTGTTTAGGAGTACTTGATTGACTGGTAGAACTATAAGATAGATGTAGTTGATTTGATATTACCATCTCTTTGCTATTTGATATACCTATCATTATTCCTCCAAGTCAACTTCAATAGTATCTATGCCAGAAAAACACTATTACTTATAGTTATTTGTAGAGTGTTCCATCTTCTCAACCAATGATTGCATCTATTTCTCCACTGATGCCTCTTTCATGTAGCTAAGTTTTTTTTTACGGTGGGAAATTTTTTAATTTTTCTTGTAAGCTTTATATTTAGTAAGAACATAAGAACATGCAGGGCTAGATTAATTAAAAACCCATAAAAGATTACCATCTAGTTTTGCTAGTCTATTGAAAACCTAAAAGGGTGGTACACTAGATTTTTACTTAGATTAAAAATCATGAGGTTCGTGAAGTAGTGCATAATGGGTGAAAATCGGTAAATGTCACCTTCAAAAATATTCATTTCATGTGTGTTTTATCTATATCTTATTCTATTGAATCTAATTTCTTTATGATCTTGTCTTGGTATGAGATAAAAGTTAAATTCTTGGAATGTGTTATCTGGGAAATGTGTACACTAACCACTAAAATATATGAACATTCCATGTGGATAGGGATTATGGATTCTTTTTGGTTAGTAGTTATTCTACACATTTTTTACAATGATATAATATTTATATATGGGATCATGTACATGGAGTCTTTAGTAATAGAATAGAGGTTGACATACCTAGACACCAAGTATAGACATTATGGTTATAAAAATGAAGTTTTTATAATTATATATTCCTATAGATTGTAGTAGAATGGGTTGGATAATGTTGGGTAATATTGTATGAGGGCCTTTTGAGTAAATTTTATTATGAACACATGAAGGAATGACTGTAGAGCTTGGATATCTATAATGAATGTGTAATGAGTGCATAATAGTATGAAGATTGTAAGTAGATCCAGTAATTGATGATTAATATGATGGCTCCATATAACCTTTTTAGTTATATCTTCTGTATATCTATATGTGTTACAATATTAATTCTCATGAAAAGTTTTTTGTCTTCTATGTGATACAATTTGATCATTGTGAAATTGGAAGTTATTTCATAATAGCTCTATATAATGATAACCTTCTTAGGGAGATATCTTTGAATTACTTCCAATACATAGGATTTATGTTAATTTATTACTAAAAGGTATTTTATCTATGAGTTGACAACTGTGTACTCATACCTGAGTGTTTCCATTAAGTATCTATCTAAGTAGACATTTTTAATATTAACTATGATTGTGTTAAACCTCTTTGATCGTAGTATAAAATTGAATACATTTTAATGATTTCTCCTTCCCTGTGAGCTCTTCCTTAAATTGCAAGATTTATCCCTATAATTAACATGTTCTAAGGAACCTAGGAACCTCTCCTAACATTTGTCTCTTGTGAAAACATTGAAATCAATAGTTTATACAACTAAAAATGGAGACTCATCTTGTAATAGGATGGATGAGAATGCAATAAGTAATATTTAGGTCATTAGAAAATATATGTAAATTATTTGAATAATTCCTCATATTCATTTAATTTATTTGGGCTAATAGAGGCTTTGGAGGATATGGTTGGGTTTTTTATAATTCACCAATATTGTTTTCAAGAGACAAATTATTTAGATTTTCTTGTGATCTTTTTTATTCTATTTGATTGAGATACCTATTTTATTCCTTGAAATATATACCAGGTTCTATATTTATTTTGGAATATTTTCTATGGTCTCCTAATTGTATATGATCTTTTATTTCCATTAATTTTTCAATAACTTCATTATTTTGAAATATATCAAAATAAGGTTCATTTTGTTGATCCCAGTCAATGAGGTATGCATATAAAAGGTCAAGGATGATGGTGTCTATGTAAGTGTGAGTAAAATAATTTATGGAAACAAGGTATTCATTGAGGTCATAAGTGAAACTTATTTTGACATCCTCATTATGTAAAGACCCTAAAAACTAAATAAGTATCTAAAATTACATCGTAGGGATCACCACTAGGTCGTTTGTATGCTAATCCTCGATATAACCTATGTTATTTGATTAGGATTGGTTATAGGATGACTTTTTATTTATTTCCATATCATTTCCCTTTATAATTGATATTTTTACACTTATGATTTAACGTATGGTATTTTGTATCTTGGAAACAAGAAAAAAACCCTCTTCAGTCAACCAAGAGTCATCTGATCTTTCAAGTTTTAATGCTAACAATAACCCTAATTTGGCAAATGATGTTGATTCAAACATATAGGTAGTTATATTAGGCTTGTTCATGGTGGGGGAACTATATTTTTTACATGAAAATTAGAGATTAAAAATGCATAATTTTTATTATTCATACTCTCCACATCACTTGGAAGTGATTTTGATGTGTGGTTATAGGTAGATAGGAAGAATTGGATGGAAACTCTTGAGAATGTATGTATTTATTGGGCTTGGGATCATAGGGTGTGATTTTAGTACTAGGGAAATATAAATTATGATCATGTCCTTAATTGGATTGGAAACTATAGAATAATTTTGAATCACCTAGAATAGTTAATTCCATTCCTAAGTGTTTATATTTTAAGCATTGATGGAGAGTGGGAGTAAAAACTCACATTTTACGAATTTAGGGTTGACCTAGGAGGATGTTATAGGTTAAATAAAAATTAAAAACATGGATAAGTGTCTAATGGAAGACCAATCCCACCATGATAGGAAGGTCAATGGTTTCATCCATATATCTTTCATTGTCATCATAATACTTAATGATGAATAATTGAGGCCCAAGTGTTGACTCATAATATCCCAAATTTATAACCAAATTAATTTCACAAAGATTTATAGCTAACCCTCTATCCACAAGTATTCATGGTATTTTGTAGTTTGTGATGGATACATCTATATACATGGGGTAGTTGTGATTAGGTCTAATTAGTGGAATTACCTTAGGGTTAAAATTAATTTGTTATGATGAATAAAAGTGACCATCAAGAGCTTAAAATTGACTAGCATCAATCTATATGAGGAATTTAGACTCATGAGTAGTGTTGTTTAGAATCTCACAATGGATAGATGATGAATTCAGAATATCCATGATGGAGATTTAGCCTAGGGCCTTCTCAATATATTATATGATGTCATAATTATCTTTAGGAGTGTTTCATACAATTTTATAATATTGAGCTTAGGAAGATCCTTAGGATAGTGATTTTTCCACATCGAGTGGTGGAAATGCAATTAGAAGATTCCCTTCTAACTTTGATAATGGAATTTTGTGAGACTTTGGGATATATAGGTATCTTGTCCCTTATTTTAATGGTAGTGATATAATGGTTATGTTGATAATGTGTTTGATAATAATTTACTTGGTTGGAGGATAAAGCTTGAAATTGATCCATAATTATACTCTTGGGTTTTTTTTATCATGATTGGGGAAGGGATCCTAGTAAATACCTAGTTTTTGAATCTTGGTTGAAGATGCTTCTCCTTCCTCAAATTATATTTCTCATTTTTCATTAGATCTTGAATCTACATGCATGTGTGAGTGTCATGTCCCTTGACATGATGGTAATGATATTACTCATTTCCCCTTTACCAATTTTAATGAAGATTATTTTCATCAAGGGGTTTAATTACTTTTAAGGTATTTATGTTTACAATAATTAATTTCTTTAATACATATTTGATAATCTTACTAATATTAGTATAATTCTACTTTCCTAAATTAGTGTTGAACCTTCCTCATGGGTTGGTAATATTTGATGTATGTTGATGTGATACAAAGGAAGATGTAGGTCTTTGGACTATTTGGACATGTTGAGTATCTGATACACCATCTCCAATTATTATTTTTATTGAATAATTTAGGCTAATACAATAAGGTATTATTACTTTGATTTTTCTCATTCTTGGAATAAATATTTATGACCCCTTTTTCAATAAGAAATTTCTCTACCAGAATTCCTTTCTCAATAATTTCACAAAAAGCAGTACTATAATGAAGTTATAATAGATGGCCCAATTCTAAATTAAGGTAGTTGATAAAGATGTTGATTATTTATTTTTTAAGAATCAAATAAGGGAACCAACTTAACATTATCTACCATCAATGGAGGAATGATTTCTTTATTTATCGTTATAGAGATCAAACATGGTGAATTCATGTTCAACATTATGGGAAAAATGTTGGATGAATTTCTATGTTAAATCCCCAAATGATGTAATAAATCCCATGGGAAAGTTCATGAACCATTCTAATGCCAATCCACTAAGGCTTCATGGGAATAAACGAAGCATATCGACATCACTATAGGATTTTTCATGGCAAGATATAAATAATTATTTGAAATTTTCACCTGGGTCCCCTTTGACTTTGTACTTGTCAAAATTTGGAGGTTAAAAATGAGTACTAAAAGGTACATGAATAATTATCATGTCAAGGGGATAGGAGCATAAGTATTAATATTTTTATTTCTTATAATGTTCTCATGTATCCATGTTTTGAAGATCCTCATTGATAACTTGTCATTAGTGAGTGAAATTAGGGTGAATTAAAGAATTTGAAGTGGATGTTATATTAGGTTTAGAATTGATATGATCTCAGTGTGTATGTAATAGGAAGGTTTTAATAGGTCTCTTAGGTGAGGTGGGTTTATGTAGTTCAAGGTTTATCTAGGAGGATAAAGAGTTAACTTATTAAATTATTTGATCCATGTGATCAAGAACGATTCTTTTATAATCCTTTTTGACTTAGTCCTCCAAAATGGACATTCTTTTATCAGCCTCAACTCTATTAGCGATAATAGTCCTATGAAAAGGTTTTTCATCAAAAAATTATTCTTCTTAAATATCATGGGAAATAAAACTTAGGACATCTCATTATTCTTTGAGAGGATTAAGGTTATGTGAAGTATCATACCTTATAATACTTTAGACTAAGTTCTTTAAGAGGTACTAGTTTAAGTTATGGGGTACATTAGGCCCCATTTCAATAACATGAGTAAACATTAGATCTTTATTTTCATAAATGAACTATTAATATTAGGACTTGATCTCATGATTATTCAAAAAATCATGTTGGGTGTCTACATTATCCTTTGGGGTGTGTATGCCACTTATGCTTTCTTCACAATCCATAGATTGATCACCCAAGTTCATAGGGTTATCCTCAACCTAGTTTGAGGCTTGTCTAGATTTCAATTTTTAGACATGGGTAAGGGGTTCCATGGAAATTTATGGATTAGAAAATTATATGGTAGATGGAGCTTTCATTTAAGGTGATTGCTTAGATATGAGAGATGAATATAAGTTTGATAGGTTATGTCCCTCATAAAATATGTTCACAAGATTTTTAGCTAGTATGATTGGATTAAATGATAATAAGGGTGTTCTTCCCTAAATTTGGACTACATGGGACATAATGGATATGGTTTCATATTAATGAAGTGTTTTATATTCAAACATAGAGTATGCCAATTGTTATCAAGGTATTGACAAGTTCTAGGTTCATACCCAAAAAATGATGGGATGATAATGGGTGATAAATTTAAACTAGAAGAGTAGTAGGATAATGATTGGTGATAGTTTTAAATTGGAAAAGTGACATGATATATGATGATAAGTGTTGTGCCTAATCCATCAGAGTGATAGTTTTCTATAAAATGGATGATGGATGCCTAATCTAAAAAAGTGATGATTTTTTAATAATATGACCACATGTTTAGATAAGAGTTTTGAATAAGGTAAGATATCATTGTGAATGGAGTTTGACTAAGGAATAGCTCAAAATAATGACATGGAAAAGTTTTTTCTCAAGGTATACACATGCAATAGGTGAATAGGATGTGGACTATTTCATGAAGGATGATTATTAGGATTAGAATATGGGAGAATAATATGTCAAGGGAGAGATCTAACGACAAATTATGACTAGACAAAGGATTTAGGAAAGCTTAGGTATGATGATGATTATGATAATCTTTGACAATATTGGGATGAATGATGGAATTTTAACTAAGTGAAGATGAATAGAGCAAGGTTAGATATGATGTTGTCATGATATAAGATGACATTTGATGACAAGTGATAGTTAAATATGATTATAGTTTAGTAAATATTTGGACAAGTTTTTTTGTGTACTCTAGGGTCAAGTGTTGATTAGGTTGTGTTTGTGTGTAGGTTTTTAAGGTTTGAAAATAATACTAGTATTTAAAAACACACTCATAAGAGAAATAAACCATAAACGTATAATTAATTAATGGTCAAAGTGAAAATCAACACCCATCCCATCAAAAAACTCTTTATGATAGGTATTTAGATTGGTGTCACCCAACCCTCTCTCACTGTCCATAACTTATGAGCGATCTTTAGGGAATGTTGTTTTCCTTGTCCTAGATGCCTATTGTGGCTGGGGTGTCTTAAGCTAGGTTAAATTTTATCTCTAATAGAGTCCCTTAAAAAACTTGTAGTATGTCAAGCTCAAGCCTATGTAGAGTGTTTTTGACACCTATGTGTTAGAGTGTTACCTCCTCACCTCACATAATATTGTATGGGGAGTTATTCTTAGCTTAGTGATAAATTTCCTTAATATTTATACTCCACCAAAATATGAAGTGTGGTCTTGTGCATGGTGAGGAAATCCATGTAAAAACCCTGATAAGACTATGGTAAGTACATGGGGATGAATTCCAAATCATCCCCACAAAAAAAGAAATATGCAGGTTTATTGATGATTTATGATCTATAGGAATCACCCTATTAGTGAAAGGGGATTGCATACAATGTCATATCCTCAGATAACAAATAAGGAATGAAAAATTATGCTATATTAATTTGAAATTCAAACAATCAAGAAACTCAAATAAGTAATATGATTAAGAAGCAATCAAGAAAATGTATAATAAGATGCTATAAAAATACTAAGTTTTTAACAAAAAACTTACAAAACATATTATTATTAGTTTTTAAATTGTCTCTTCTTGGGTAACCTAAAAACAAGTGTTAGATCAAATACACATTATAAACAAAATGATGTTGTGGATCAAAGAGGTAATGTTTCAATTACATAGTCCAATGTCATGACTAAATAGACATGAGATTACTAAAAACAAGGTTATCTAAAGGTAGTAAACAAATGTGTCGCACAAAGAGATAATAGCATACCTCTATGAAAAAAATTATGGAATCAAAAAATGTGATATTATAATTGACATAAATTTTGAAAACCTAAAATTTATAAATACATGATAACACAACTAGAAATATCAATGTCACACTTCGATAACATATTTTTTGACTATCTATACTTGGCTCTGAACTTGCACAACTAGAACACAAAACGTGATCTCACATAATAGAGTCATAATCTCATAGATATCATTGACAATATCATGGTTATAAATATAAAAGTTCATGATAGTATAAGAAGGTAAAATAGTTAGCTTCTTATTTGATAACTTATATTATTGATCAACATGTAAAAATACTTCAATTTATTTCTTAAATAAAAAAGTGATTAGTCATTTTTATAACCTAAAATACCTAATGTCAAGCAAGTTAGAAACATATAAAATGCCCAAACTTAGTTATTGTGTTTTGTAGTCCCATGGTTTTTGAAGTCAATCTCATGTCTTTGCAACCATGAAATCATGCCATTCAACACAAAAATAAATAACTTGAAAATATGATGGATAATATAAAAATATTAATCTAAGGGCTTCTTGTATATAGTTATATCTTATCAAAACTATGATAATTTCCTTAATTAAGTCATTTAGAACTAGAAAGAGTCAATGATTTAATAAACCTAAATAAACAACAAAAACTATGTTTATATTTTGATTATGTTAAGTTCAAGTATTAACCAAAGAGATCAAAACCAATAATACTAATGGTTTTGGTTCTATATTAAAAAATTTAACATATCAAATTTTAGTCTGTGACTTAGGATAAATGAGAAAAATAGTGTCATGATCAATTTTGAATGGTTTTATGACTTTGCATTCTGATGTCATACTTCTATAGTTTGATGTTCCAATAGTGTAGCAATGCATTTTCACATCCCCAAATATCTCATAGAAATAAATAGAAAATATATATTATAGAACTAGTAATATTTTGGATAATAAAAATAGACTTGCAAAATTGTAAATGTGATTTCACAAATTATAGACAAATAATATTTTTAGTGGTTAGATTGATCTCAAGAATATTAGTCATGAAGTAAAATTTGTATAATGTGAAGCCATAGTTATGGATAATGATAAAAAAAAATTTACCTATGAATGAAATTCAAGATTTTATTGGATCTTCACTTCAAATTTGTCATCCAATCAGTCCTACAAGTAACAATAACTCAAGAACATCAAGTTAAAGGAGGGATCCCACTATGGTCACCATTATGTATTAGGATAATTTTAAATTTTATAATTAGATGCCATTAACAAAAAATAATATGAAAAATTATTGAAAACAAATTTTAAAATTACTCTAAAAACTTGATTGGGAAAGGAAAGCAAATTAGATGCAAACAATGATTGAAATAAGAACAATATACCTCAATCTCAAAAAATAATTCACCTCCAAATTTAATGGATGTGACCCAAAATTGGAAATATAATTCAAATTTATATGTTGATTTTTCAAGTAGAAGAAGCTCAAAACTCAACAATGGGGTTGTGAGAACAATGAAGGGATGGATTTAAATATTCTAAGTGATAAGAATAAGGGTGGAGAAATAATGTAGGAATTAAAAATTTCTATGAGATATAATTAAGTTAATAAACCAAGGAATTATAAATTCCTTTGAAAAGGCTAGAATGGGTGGTATGGGGTGTGAAGCATATTAAGAGATTATAAATTTTATGAGGACTAATTAAGCATAATTAGTGGGTGATTAAAGAAGGTATTTATATGATATGTTGGTGGGGTAGGTGAATTTAAAATTTAAAATTCCAAAAATAGTATAATTGAGTGTTATTCAGTTAATAAGGTTGCAATAAGGGGATTAATTATCATATGGAAATGGGTAAGGTTACTTAATGGTTGTGGAGTGTAGGGGATTATTAGACTAATGAATAGAAGGGGGTAATAATAGGGTAAACACATAATGGATTATTAAAAATAATTAGATTAATTTTATGTGATGTTAGATGTAATAATGAAGTGAGTGAAATTAGATGTATATAGATCCAAATCCATTCATTGATGATTCACCATTGCCTATGTATGAAATAATCTAATGATAGAAGTCAATCCACACATAGTTCTTCCCCTTAATGTGAATGTGCAATTGTGATATTTTTCTTTATGAATGCATCTAGAATATGAATTTTGATAAATTATTTTATATTGAATGGGTTTTATGTTTTAAAGACTTGGTTGATGCTATACTCGTAGGTAATGATTTGTAATTTAGGAAGAATAGAGAAACTTTTTTGAGAATTCACTAATGTATAGATGTTTGAATAAAAATTGTAGGTTATATTTCTATTTATGAGTCCATTTGGATATTTTATCACACCATTGACATGATAGGGCAATGGGATAACCATTAGGAATGATTTAATTTTAAAAATTAATTATTTCTCAGTGATGGCCACTAATGTCACCATTAGGTCAATTTTGTCAATGAGATGGTTTAAGCCTCACATTAGTTTCAAGTATACATGAATGTGGATATGAATATATAGAGACATAAGAGTAATATATTTAATTGGTTTGACATATACTAAGAGGTTGTTATAGGGGATTGACAACAAAATGGTAGCTTCTGATTCATGGAAACCATGTGGATGTGAGAGAATGGAAAATAAGATACATATATACATGAACACAACTTATATATGGAAAAGGTAGATAAAATGGATAACCCATATAAATGTTTTAATTTTAAAAGTAATTATTTCTAGGTAAGGGTCGTTAATGTCACCCCCAAGTCAGTTTTGTTGACTAAATTGTTTGAAGGTAAGGTTATTGTCAAGCATATATGAAAGTGGATATGATTATCTAGAGATGTTTTGGTAATATATTTAATTAGTTTGACATATATTGATAGGTTGCTATAGATGATTGACAATAAAATGGTAGGATTAGATTCATGGAATCCATGTGGATGTGAGAGAATGAAAAATAAGATACATATATGTGCACAAAAGACATTTATGGAAAATGTACATCAAAAGTGACATTATCAAGTGTCTATTAGGATGTTTTAGTATCTAAAATTCCCCAAATTTTATTCTATTACTGAAATGTATTAAAAATACTAGAGTAAAAGGATAAAGTATACCTAATGTATACAACACAATTTGTATTTGTTATATGGATGCAAATGTATAACTTTGCTCCATCTAAACTTGAAATTCAAAATTTAATAAGTTTCAAGAGAAAGGAAAGACTACACTTATATGTGAGTAAAATACATTTCCCAATAAATTGTTGGAGATGATGATTCCTTGTTCAATAATTGGATTTTTATTTCCTTGATGAAGGAAATGTAGAGTTAGGGTGGTTGTGATTCCATTTTTTAAACTATGCCAACCCTTGGGTTGGGTAGATAAATTCCCTAACCCACATGAATTTAGATCAATTTTAAGACCATTGAATGTCATTAAATCTCAATTGAACTAAATCAAATGATTGAAATTGAAACTCAATATGGTAAGATGGGAACCACATAGTGGGTTTGATATGGGTAATACCATATCCATTAAGTGTCACTGAGCGTAAACGTATATTACCTCAATAATAATTAATTAGTCACTACATACGGGCTTAGAGATTCATGTTTTTCAACTACCTGATGCTATTTAATTGTATTTAATAAATAAAAAATTGTAATAGTTCTTAATGCAAAAAATGTGAATGTGCATAAACAAGTATCATGCTTCACTAAATATGTACCAACTATAAAATGTCATAATTTTTATGTGTAAGAACTAGTATCATGCCTCAACTAATATAGAATGTTGTGAATCTATATGTTGAAATATAACAACATGTATCTCAAATGTATTTTTAAGTGAAAATTTTAATTGTGTATCTCTATAAACATATGTGTACTTGCATGGCATATGCACTCAAGTGTATATGTTTAATTTTTGTAACTCATGTCTCTACAAAATGAGTGCATGTGCATGGTATATGCCCTTAGAATATGTACCAAAATAAAAATATATGTCATTTATATGAAATAATATTATATATGAACCACTTTGTATATCTTAAATCTATAATTTTTAGCCAAAAATAGACTTTTTTTAATGGAGGTTTATGTCTCTATGACAATCCCACTAATATGTGACCTTTTTGAAGTTATGGATTTAGCCTATAAGTAACTCATCTAAAAATGAGAGTTAATTGTATCATGCCATGTATAATCATGTCAGTATTTGTAGAATATGTCATCAAGGCATGTATGTAACATATGTAATGCAGGGCATGTAAGTGTCATGTCAAGATAGATTTATGAATTAGGCATATATTAGTGACCATTTATGATATATGAGATTATTAAATATACATAAGAAAGAGGTTATATTTGGACCATGCATACACATTTAAATGTAATAGACTACATTGTAAAATTGGATAATGTTTTCACACAAAGATAAACTATTATTAAAAATTATTTAAAAAGTGAAATATTTTAATAAGATTTCATGAGGTGGTTACTGTTGATGGCATAAAATTGTGCTAGATCTTGACCAATCAACAATAGGAAGTTTCAAGCTGTGGGATAAGGCGGCTTGAAACAACTTCCATATTTTAGAGAAGCTAGTCTCTTCTTTTGGTATCGTTGTTGGGGAAAAGGGATAGGAAACTAAACAGAAATGCAAAATACAGGAATTAAAACCTAACTATGGCAATGCGCCTGAGTGTAATCCTAATCCTAACCTGAGCATAGTGAGACTATTATAGGATTCAATTACATTTAAGAGTAGACAGGTGCATGATCAATGTAAGAGATTGAAATAATAGAAATAGAGGCTCACAATAGGGAGTTCTTTCACTAAGACAGAGAATGTCAACAAAGGCATAGTGTTAAATCTTCCTAATAGAATATTACAATCACATAAGAGGCATAGAAGTCACGTATAGTTATGTAAACCTTCAGATTCAAGAAAATGAAACAAAATCAAATGACATTTCTAAATCACAACTACAAAAAAAACTACAATATAGACTACTTTGAAAATGACATAGATAACACCAACCAAGGCATGGAGCTCAAATTTCCTTAATTCATTTAGCCACATAAAGGGCACATAAACATGCACGATTATATTAACTCTACAACTCAAGAAAATTGAGATAAGAGCAAATGATATTACTAGTCAAAAACTTCAAAAAGTCCAAAACCATGAGAATTCCCTCTCGTTTTCTATTTTTACAATTCCTCTTATATAGCCTCGGATGTCTCCTTGCATTGCTTTCTTTCCCATGCAATTCCACTCCATCCTTCACACACAAGGGATAAAATAGATGGCACATTCAATGCCTTGGATGCATCCTGGTCTTATCAAGAACTGCCCTGACTACGACATGGTGATCCCTGTCTAGTACCTCTCTTCACACCTAAAATTCCTCATTCCATCACCTATTTGGCCGCTCAACTATCTCTTCTACCTCCATTTACAGGGGACAAATAGACGGCATCCTCAATGCTTGCAAGCCCCAAAAATCTACCTAGTGCACTGTTCTATCTACCTAGAATAACTCTCACTAAGCTTTCCCTCCATCCTTGCTGTAACATTTAGACGGACACTATGTTCTATTGAAATGGAATAGGACACTTAGTCAATCCATGAAAATTCTCCCTTTATGGTCTAGAAGGCACCAGAGAATGACACTTGGCCACTTCCACTTTCTCTATACTCTACTCAAGAATGCTCCACCTTTGACACCGATCGCAATCTGCTTCCTCGATACCTTGTAGTTTTAACAAAACAAAACTTATTGCATTCCTTACTCAGGAAATATTTAAGAAAGGATGGATGCACGTGGTAGTCTTCACTTATTGACACTCGATGCTTCCTCGGTCCTTTACAATATCATTCAGGACCCGCCATAGTCTTCATTCAGTAATTAGGCTCAAAGATGGTCTCTCAAAAATTGACATGTGGTGATTTCCACTGCTCTTGGGAAGATACGTGGCATCTTTCACTTCTTTGTCTAGGGGTACGTAGTGCCTTCTACTTTTACTAGGGATGGAGTAGAGAGGGACTCAGAGAGTGACACTTGGTAGCCTCCACTACACTTCAGCACTTAGACAAAATGAAATGATTGAACCAAAGCATTGGACCCAGGTGTTGAACCAAAGTTTCTTAGATGCCAACACGTGGTGACTTTTGCTGCTTCTTCAAAAGGGTAGTTCAGGGCCTCCACGACTGCCACCTAGTGCTTTCTAATCTACTACTTAGTCTATTGAAAATCTTTGCCAAATGAAGCATGGGTGCCTCTATGAGACTCAGATGCTGACATGTGGTGCATTCCACTTAGCTATTATTCTGTGACCTTCCCAAAAGGTACAAAAGGGTGTTCAGAGGATGCCAACTATCTAGCTTCGTCTCCCAGAAATTGACACATGGTGACTTCCACTTGAATTTGATACTTGGGAAAAAATGAGATGAAGGAAACAAGAAAGGGAAAAAGATCCATGTTTGGAGGGTGACAATTGGTAGCATCCGCTGCATTTCGACACTTAGGCAAAATGAGCCTACCCTTGACATCAAAACTCTATCGTGACATCCAAGGTGCACAGGAACCAAAATTGTAGTGTTCAAATCAAAAATAAATTAAATACAACATAGAGTAAGAGATTACTCTACAGTTATTGGCAACCTCCAGGACTTTTGAGCATGATAAAAAAGAACTCGACTCTCACTCGATCAAAATTTCAAAATTTACAGCTTCAAAAGAGCTATATAGTAGATAGACCACTCATGGTTAGATAATCCTTGCTTGCTCTATAATTCATCAAAAGCTAGACCCAAGCTAATGTGATCCTTGTGTGAAAAAGTTTGCAAGACCTGGGCAGTGGCTTTTAGTCTGAACTCTAATAGGAAAACAAGAATCAAAATAGTTTTGACCTCTGAGGTTAAGGAATCATCCTACAAGCTTTGAAAAACTATTTGATCCCTTTGTCTAGCCATCATTAATGGTTTGATTTAGTCCACCATTAGCACCATCCTTGCATCCAAAAATGGGGAAGGGAGGCCTAGTTGCACCAAATCTTCAATATGGTACCTCATCTCACCGATGCCTTCTTTCATGACATCGAGATAACTTTTGCAACTGTTGGCTACGACATTGCAACTGAGTTCTTCATTGATCCATTTTATGGTAGCCATTCAATCAGGGATCCCCATGGCTACCAATATCATATCTATCATGTTGTAGAGCTTCTCTAGTAATGAATGGGAGTCTAAAACTCTCTTGGAGATCATGGCCAGAGTGCTCTATACTAGATTCTCCACCCTTTTGCATAGTTACTGTGCATTGAGTAGGAAGGTGAAACATGGCCTGAGGTAGAGAATCTCTGAAGAGATTCTCTCCCACACTGACTCATAGAGATCCTTTACCAACTACACTACTCTAACACCTCTTGGCCTATTGGCTAGCTCAATTGCTAGTTGCATGGTCCTCTACTGCTCTACTTGAAATTGGGCTTGAAAAGCTGCATCCTTATTTTGTTCCTCCAGTAGCCTTTGCTATGATTGGGTGACTTGCAGTTGAAGTCCTTCGACTCTTCCCTATAATGTTGCATTTTCTCACTTGAGGGTGGTTGTTGCATCTTTTGCAAGTGCAAGCTCTACCTTTAATGAATCATTTTGGGCCTGAATTACCCATTGAGTTTGGTGAGAAATAGTATCTTGCAACTATTTCTGTAGACTAGCTATTTTGTTATCTCTCCTATTTATTTGTTTAGCCAAACTATTACAGTTTGCCTTTTCCTGGGCCAAATTGGCCTCCATCTTTTATAGTCTTCTTAATTTCTTCAAATAATCTTTTGTGACAGCAGAAGTGGATTCGGTCAGCAGCTCGACTCTATCTTGGGGCCTGAACAGGGACATGTTGATGGCCACTATGTTCATCATGTAGTCTTCTAGCTACATTTGCTCACTCGACTTAGCAATGTTGGGTGACAAATGGGTCACCATCAGCTGCTATTGGATAGGGTCAAATTGTGACCTCAAATGTGGAACAGTCGACACTTTATTCTCTTTAATGCTCTTCTCTAACTGGGCTTCTCTTGCCCTCCTTGCAGCATCAACCTGCATCTGGAAGGTGGAAGGGGATGCAATATATCCCCCTATGAAAGGAAATCCTTATTGTAGGTCGTATTGGAGAGCCATTGGTTGGCTAGGGGTGAGTTATAGGGGCATATTTCTAGGAATGGAGGGGGAGAAATGGGGTAATGTGATGGCCTAAGGCGCTGATGATGGGGTGGCTTGCAAAATGGGAATGGCAGCAGTGGCAGGAGGTGTCATCTGACTAGGTGGAGGCATCATGCTAGTAGGGTGAGGAATAGATTGAGAGGGAGGAGGGGGAGGAATACTCACTCGATGAAAAGTTGCACTACTCTACACTGGGCACTATGAAGGCTCCTCTTCCTCCTCTAGATCTAATTGAAACTGCACCCTTCATTTTTTGGGTGTCTCTGCCTCCATCTACATTTGTCTCCCTTCTACCTCTGTGGCTATTAATGGCACATGTGGAGGAACGGGGACTTCAATTACTCCTGATGATGGGGTGACCCTTGGTGGTGATGACACCACACTTATTTATTGTTCTATAATAGCTACAGTTTGCTCTAAAGTCTGTGGCTGTTAGCTTGGTCCTACTCCAACTGCTTCCTACTCAACCCCAGGTGTTGGCACTTGGCTTGTTTCTAGGCTAGATATAGGGGATGGATGCCACTCATCCCAGAGTTCTTCCCATGTTTCATCTAAGTCTACGCCTCTAAAGGAATGGATGGTCTAGGAAATTTCTTGCCTATATTTCCAATAGGCCTCAATTTTTTCTACATCCCAACCTTTGTTCCTCAGCATCCTTCTCAAACCAGAGGTCATCCTGACCTTGGGATCATAATCCCTCTATTTATCATAGAAGTTCTCCCATGGCCTGTTCGATGGGAGGGGCAGGTCTGTTAGCTTAACATAGAGACCAGGAGTGTCTTTCACAAGATTTTTCTTGGTCTCCCAGAAGGGGCAACTTTCATGCATAATCTTGGCTCCAATTCTATTTGTCCTCACTACAGAGGCTATGTAATTAGATAGGTCACAAACCCACTTCTCCTTGACCAATAAGAACCCCAGGAAGGTTAGCTTCCTTAGCAGCATGGTCTCAGCTTCTTTGGCTTCTAGGCTTACGTTGCCTACCATCCATGGGAGATTATACATTCTCCTCTTCTTCTTCCTAGAGCCATATTCATTATCAACCACTGACACCTACCTGGTGATTTCTAGGAATGCTAATCGAAGAGTCAAAATTTTTGGTAACAACACTAGTTCCCTACAAAATCCATGGACCCTTATGGTCGTGTGATGGGCCCCAAAATAGAAATCACATGGGATTGGGCAACTGACTAGGAGGTTCATAACACTTGGGAATAACCTGTTTATAATAGACTCAGGGCTGATGCAATGAAGAATAGGGGTAATAAATAGTTCCCAAAAATCATAAGGGTTAATGGTCTTTGATAAGATATGTGTCTATGCAGACATAGGGATGGTCCTTTGGGGGTCGAAAGTTGGGTTGTATAGGTTCAGATTCATGAATTAGGTGAAAAGGTCAGGGTTCTAGTGCAAAATGAGATGGAACAAAAAGGAGGAGTACTTGAATATCCCTTTTGACCTAAATTGGGTTAGTTACTCCACTATTGAGAAGGCAAGGTGCTTAGAGAAGTCAAGATGGTACTCCTGCGTCTTGTCAACTATTTTTAGCCTAAAGAGGATGCCCATTTGCTCTACGTATACCAAAGTGTCATCATTCATGTTGAAGATGAGAGCCATCATTGATAGTGTGTCTTGGATAGTAGGTGTAAACTAAGTTCTTGATGCTGGGAGTGAGGGTACCATTGTATCCCCATCAGCCATTTATAACTTAGACCTCAAAAACCTAGTCTAATTGTTGACATTTTCCCACATCCTTTGCATCCTATCAATGGTGGGGAAGGTGGCGGTACCATCATATTGTAGGGTAAGCATGTCCTTGATAGCTTGTGGGGTGATCTAAAGCATGAATGGGCCTTGCTAAATGGTGTAAGATTGTGGATGAAGCAAGTCTATGCATAGTTCAATTATATTTGGGCATGGGTGCACAGTTGGGATGATGAACTGAGCCAGTTGTGAGGTCCAAATCCTCATCTCAAATGTTTCATATTGCCTTGCCCTAGCTATTTATAGACACCTTTGGTGTGCCCCTTCTTTGAGGTTCTTGCTACTGGTTCTTTGTAAGGTCAGGTCCATGATCCCATTGGCATAGTCCTTTATCCTTGATGGGTCACTGGTCTGATCGACTCCCAAGGCTTTTGTTCTTGGGTAGCTTCTTGGCGGTTGCACAGGAGCTATAGCATATGATTTGATAGATAGTAATTTGTTGAGATATCTAGGTGCCCCTATTCCTTGTTGGGATGATGATGCTCCCACCATCTCTATGTTTTTTATATGATACTTGGTATATGAGCCTTGCTCAAGATAAAAACACGCTTGCTAAAACAATTTCACTAGGTGCTAATAATCGCAATGAGCAAGATATTTTTACAGGTATGCTTGAGAGTTGTAAACTTTAAAATTTGCTAAGGGATATTTATGGGCCTATCAAGTCCCAATTAGCATTAATTTTGGGTGATCATTGGCAAATCCTACTCAATCTTTGGGAAATAGCGAGGTAGACACATTATGCGACGGAAGGTACCTTGGAGATCTCGAAAGATTTGGGGAAGCATTTATTGCAAAAAAATTTAAAGAATTAAAGCTTCTAAGATGCTGACTGTATTTAAAATGATTATTTTTAAAAGAAAAGTGGGAAAGCAAAAAACAAAACAAAGTAATGTGGGAATGGGAAACTACCTAACTTCATTAATTACAAAACCTTATTTTCCTCTAGGATCAAAAATGAACTTTCCAACGTCTTCTTTATGACAAGCCAACTTGCATTTCCATACCAATGATTGCAACGGGTATACCTTTGATGGAATGTCCTCTGCACTGGCCACACAGATTTGCCTGCACTCGAATGAGTCTGAGCAAAACGTGTATTCGACACTCACAAACTTTTATTGTCCTTAAATGCCCATTAAATATTGGTTCTTCATGTTGTCGTGTGTCATCAAGAAATCATTGGCTATTGGTTCTTCACTCTATGCCTTTAGATATCCATTCTCTTTTGGCTTATCTCCTTCTAATTCCAGATCTATTGCATCATCATGCTCCTTGATGACTTCATCCTCTCAGAAGGATAAATTTGAAAGCTGGTATTCCTTCTGCATACCTAGCTGAGTCTCGATGCTATCTTCTCCACATTTGGCCAATTCATAGCCTTCTTGCAGGATAGTGTCATCTATCTCAATGACTTGGTCGAGTGAGTATCCATGTTCCTCCATATCCTCTTACAATGTGAGGAAAAAGTTAGAAATGATCTCCTCCTCATCAGAAGTTAAGGAAGAAGCTGGTGGCTTATCCTCTTACTCATTAAAGGGGATACCTATGGTGATTTCTTCCTCATCTGTACTTATGGAATCCTCTTGACTAGTGATAAATTGAGTGTACTCTTTTGCATACTCAATTGCTTCCTTAAAAATATATTGTTATTTAAAAGGGGATGAAGAAGAAGGCTGTGATAAAAAACAAGAAGCTTCTTGAGGAAGAGTGGAAGGGACTTGAGAGGAAAGTGAGTGATTGAGGTTTTCTTCCCTTGCTACTGTCATAGGTTCTGCATTATTGGGGAAGTGATCTTGGCAGGTTTGACCTTGCTCATGAACAAGGGTGGCATACATCTGATATGGAATTTGTGGTGGTGAATATGGAGTTTGGTAGACTTGATAAGGTTGGTTTTCATGAACACTTAGTCTCTCTTCTATAAATGCAATCAATCCACACACATCTAGCATCTCATGTGTAAGCTCTTGCCAATTTTCCCTTTCAATGGGATCCCACTCACTCTTAATCAAGTCTATTGCATCACTTAATTGATGGATGACCTGAAGAGGAATTTCTTGGCCATATCCCCTTTTGTTGTCAAGCTCTAACACATATTTTTTAAATCCCAGTAATGCTTTCTTGAAGATAAAAATGAGATTAGGCTGGGCAAAAAATTGGTATAGCTCATGACCATGTGCAGCCTCATTACTTGAAGATATTCCAAAAGAAGCTTGTTCTTGATTAAATATATAAGGAGAATAGGACTCATAGCTATGAGTAACAAAGTTATACATACCAAAAGGTGATTTTTTGATGATATCAAGACTACTTGATTAGCTGATTTAACTCAGAGTCATTATTGGTGTTGTTTAAAACCCTCCAAAAGCTAATTGGCTAAAGAACACACCAAAATTTATTCAACTCCTTGAAAGATCAATCCCACTGGGTGTGCCAAAAACTATTGATGGCATAAAAATGCTCTAGATCTTAACCAATCAACAATGGGAAGTTTCAAGCTGTGGGACAATGTGGCTTGAAACAACCTCCAGATTTTAGAGAAGTTGGTCTCTTCTTTTGGTATCATTGTTGGGGAAAAGAGATAGGAGACTAAATATAAACGCAAAATGTAGGAATTAAAACCTAACTATGGCAATGCGCCTGAGTGTAATCCTAATCCTAACCTGAGCACAGTGAGACTATTATAAGATTCAATTACATTTAGGAGTAGACAGGTGCATGATCAATGTAAGAGATTGAAATAATAGAAACAAAAGCTCACAACAGGGAGTTCTTTCACTGAGACATAGAGAATGTCAACAAAGGCATATTGTTCAATCTTCCTAACAGAATCTTCCAATCACATAAGAGGTACAAAAGTCACGTACAGTTATGTAAACCTTCAGATTCAAGAAAATGAGACAAAAGCAAATGACATTTCTAAATCACAACTACAAAAAAAATTATAGTATAGACTACTTTACAAATGACACAGATAACACCAACCAAGGCATGGAGCTCAAAATTCCTTAATTCATTTAGCCACATAAAGGGCACAAAAACATGCATGATTATATTAACTTTACAACTCAAGAAAATTGAGACAAGAGCAAATGATATTACTGGTTAAAAACTTCAAAAAGTCCAAAACTATGAGAATTCCCCCTCCTTTTCTATTTTTACAATTCCTCTTATATAGCCTCAGATGTCTCCTTGCATTGCTTCCTTTCTCATGTAATTCCACTCCATCCTTCACTCGTAGGGGAAAAAATAGATGGTGCATTTAATGCCTTGGATGCATCCTGGTCTTATCAAGAACTACCCTGACTATGGCATGGTGATCCCTATCTAGTAACTCTCTTCACACCTAAAATTCCTCATTCCATCACCTGTTTGGCCGCTCAACTGTCTCTTCTACCTCTATTTATAGGGGATAAACAGACAGCATCTTCAATGCTTATAAGCCCAAAAAATCTACTGGTGCACTATTCTATCTACCTAGAATAACTCTCACTGAGCTTTCCCTCCATCTTCACCGTAACAGGTAGACGAGCACTCTGTTCTATTGAAACAGAAGAGGACACTTAGTCAATCCATGAAAATTCTCCCTTTATGGTCAAGAAGGCACCAGAGAATGACACTTGGCTGCTTGCACTTTCTCTATACTCTACTCAAGAATGTTCCACCTTTGACACTTGTCACAATCTGCTTCCTCGATACCTTGTAGTTTTAACAAAACAAAACTTATTGCGTTCCTTGCTTGGGCCATCTTTAAGAAAGGATGGATGCATGTGGTAGTCTTCACTTGTTGACACTCGGCACTTCCTCGGTCCCTTACAATATCATCTAAGACCTACCATAGTCTTCACTCAGCAATTAGGCTCAAAGATGGTCTCTCAAAAATCAACATGTGGTGATTTCCACTACTCCTAGGAAGATACGTGGCATCTTCTACTTCTTCATTTAGGGGTACGTGGCACCTTTCACTTTTGTTGGGGATGGAGTAGAGAGGGACCCAGAGAGTGACACTTGGTAGCCTCCGCTGCACTTCAGCACTTAGAAAAAATGAAACAATTGAACCAAAGCATTGGACCCAAGTGTTGAACCAAAGTTTCTTGGATGCTGACACGTGGTGACTTCCACTGCTTCTTTAAAAGGGTAGTTCAAGGCCTCCGCGACTGCCACCTGGTGCTTTCCGCTCTGCTACTTGGTCCATTGAAAATCTTTGCTAAATGAAATATGAGTGCCTCTATGAGAATTAGACACTGACATGTGGTGCATTTTTCTTAGATGTTATTAGGTACATGGCACATTTTGTGACCTTCCCAAAAGTTACAAAAGGGTGTTCAGAGGACGCCAACTGTCCAGCTTCATCTCTCAGAAATCAACACATGGCGACTTCTACTTGAATTTGATACTTGGACAAAAATGAGATGAAGGAAACAAGAAAGGGAAAGAGACCCATGCTTGAAGGGCGACACTTGGCAGCATCCACTACATTTTGACACTTAGGAAAAATGAACCCACCCTCAACATCAAAACTCTATCGCGACATCCAAGTGTGCAAGAACCAAAATTGCAGTGCTCGAATCAAAAATAAATTAAATACGATGTAGAGTAAGAAATTAATCTACAGTTACTCGAGAACCCAATGGGTTCAACCACCCAACTAACTAACCCAAAATTAGTACTAAATTTTTTATTTAATATACTAATACTAATAGATATGATAATGATATGTTTTGGATTAATTGACCCAATAAAGCCCATTTATCTAAGTAGGGGTATAAACTATGATTTGGAGATATGACTATGAAGTCATAAAAATTATCTAACATACCTATGACTAGGAAACTATACATTGTGGTATTGATTGACCAATTTACTTCTAATAATTATGCTATGTCATCAGTTGTGGTATGAAAGATGAACATGACAAAGGTCTGTTCATCCCCTATGAAAATTTTGTATCATATTGTAGTCTAAAATGATCAAGGCCTATACAACCACATTGATCCACATAAGGTATCACACATAAACCTATCCAAGTGACTACTCAATATTATGAATGACATCTACATGATGTCCAATGATGTTAAAAAAACATTGCTCAACTCTATGGTGCTATAAACTCCCCTGTCAACTCATATAATTACCAACAACTAATTTAAGGCCATGTGGTAATCCCCCTATCAAGTGAAAGGTGAGAATCCCTTGTAGTAAAAAATTAAATAAAAAATACTTAATCTACTCCTCATTAGGAGTATAAATAAACCAAATATACCTAAAATGGAATATAAAAATAGTAACAAACTAAAAAAATCATGCTACTACTACCAAAAGTTTTATTCAAGCATTTGCCCCAAACTCCAAATGAATAACTAAATAGAGAAGGGAAATTATCCTCCAACCTCTATTTTGACACTTATAATTTATCAATCAAAGGATCATGATGTACATATAATGTATGACATGTGTTATGCTATCACCAGTGTGAGAAGAAATGATAAAAGTTTTCATTTGTAAGGTGTTAGTTTCGACCTAAAATACACCTTTATACTTAGTTTTAAATATATTTATCACAAAATTAGTACAAATAAACTTTGAATCATAAAATAAACCAATTTTATGTGTTTGAAACATCTAACAATCTAGATATTGATTGGTCATATGACCAGCTTCGTAAAAAATAGAGACTAGTTAAAAAAAATTGTAATACTAGGTACACAATGACAAATGTGACTAAAAATAAATGTGAGCAAAAATTATGATTATTAGAAATTTTTAACTCTTTACCTATATTTATTAATCAACTTACAAAAAACCATTCACCAATTTCTCTAAGTGTATTTATAAAATGTAAACATGTTATTTGAAATGTTGATTTTTTATGTGCTAAATAAATAAAAAATTACTTGCATGTAAATATGCAATTACACATAGTCATACATGAGTTTTTTGGACATGTTTCACCCGTTATTCTTATTTTTAGACCCAAAAAAACTTATTAAATGAAAAATCAAACTTTTTAAATTCATTGGAGCTCTAAATGCCATGCTCCATCTCTAAATAGAGTGCCTCTACTTCAAAATTACATACAATGCTATAAAAAATGGATGGAGATCACATAAGGACATAAAAAGTAGGATGGAATAATATTTGTACTTTCCAATAACACACAAGATTACAAATCACAAATTTTTCAAACCATTATTACATTCTTGAATCAAACAAATTCATGGATATTATTGTGCAAATGCATTTATTAATTTATAAGCATTTAAAATCTATAAAAAGTAGTAAACCATTGCTTTAAAATGAATTTCATATCTTAAAAATAGAATAATAATGCATATAATGGTTGTCTAATCTTTTAAGGTATTAAAAAGTAGAAACTAAGGTTTTCTTGATTAAAAATATCATACAAGATGGATATTTGGTATATATATTTACAAATGAAATATTCAATGCTGATTTCAAGACATAGACAACATAAGACAGGGATCTTAGACTGTAAAAATGAATATTCTGAATCTTTAGTCCATATATGTCTTATTTTTATTGAGTTTCAGGTATTAAAATAAATATAAATGTAATGTATTACCTTCAAAATTATCTCAGTCTATTCCAATATCCTTCAAAGGATATTATACCTTTATGATTTTTTTATTCCCAAAGAAATTTTTATTTCTTCAACATGAGCCTTCACATTTATGTTCATAAAGTAGGCTTGATACCACTACTAGGACCATGCATATGCAGTTAAATGTAACAAACTACATTATAAAACTGGACAATATTTGCACATAATGGTAAAATATTATTGTTAAGAATTATTTACAAAGTGAAAGATTTTAATAAGCTTTCACAAGTGTTTGCTCGAGACCCAAATAAGTTCAACCACCTAACTAATGAAACTAACATTATTACTAACAACTTTATTTAATTTATTAACATTCATAACTATGCTAATAATATGACTGGGATCAACTAACCCAACAAGTGAATGATATGAACCATGGTGTCATACATAAGGAGGAGGCACATGATCTGTATCATGAAACTTAAAAAATCAAAAATTTTAGCAAGATCAACAAGCACACAAATTTCAAAATGAAATCACATATTATTCTAATCATAAGCCTGTAGTGTCACACATAAGGATAAAATCCAAAATCAAGGAACATAAATATGTCACAATAAACCAAGCCAAGGGCCATAGATAAGGAACATAATTTTTTCAAAAAATGTTTTTATAAGGGGCAGTAATCAAGGGACATAAATATTTCAAAAAAAATGAAAAATGAATGTCCAACACTCAAGGCCAAGGTCCCCACACAGTAGATAGGAAATGAATCAATGTGTGCAAGCATTAGCTCATATAGATATACTCTCATCAATGGGTTATTTTCACTCTTGCTCTCTTTTTTGAGAGTTCATCCCTCTCTTTCATCTTCACATGCCCTCTTGAGAGGGCATCATGGGTCATTTCTTAACCCATTACCTTCTGATTTCTTCTTAGCAACCTTTTCATTCTTTAAAAAGATGTTTCTTTGACCAAATGTCTTTTCATGCCTTCTCAAATAGGGGGAAAATGTAAAAATCCAATTCCTATCACATAAAATTGTCAATATAAGCAATGTTTTGTGATAATGCACAATGTGGGCCAAAATCACTAAAATGCACTAAATGGTTCGAGTTTGTCATGTATAAGTTCTGATTTAGGCTAATGTATCCCTGAATGGGATAATGCATTTTATGTGATTATTATCTCTTATAGAATAAGTTTGAGTCAAATTGTGACCATGCAAAATGATGCTCTGGACCACTATATTCTTCTAATTTGGAAGCACACATCATTTTCATGTGTTATTTCATGTTCACAGTGCTCTAATTGGGATATTATTGTATATGTAACTAACACCATCTTCTACATATATTCTAGTGAAATTATGATTTAGTAAGTTGACATTTCAACTAGTTTGATTAAATGAACAAACAATTTACAAACAATTACAAAAAATTAATTAAACACACTTAAGCAAATTAAACCAAATTAAGAGCTTAAGTGGAAAATCCATGGAAGCTATTCAAAATCTATTAATTAAAAATTCATTCTTTAATTCTACATCACCATATGACATCATTGATGGGGTGGCATCCATAAGCCATTAATGGAACAAATATCAGGATTAAGCCCTCCTATGCCTCATTAATGTCCCATTATTCAAAATATTAATGGGGATATTTATGGCTTTTCCCTCCAAAATTGAATTGATTCATGGCCACACATCTTAATCTCAAGATGGATGGTCATGGTTGATTCTAATCATTTTTAAAAATCTATAAATAAGAGGGCCAAGGCCACTATTTTTAAGCTTCATTCATGTAAACTTATTATGCATAAATTACAATAGACAAGCTTCACTTATTTTCACATTTTGATCAAATTCATGAGCCTAATCCATTGATGCACTAGGAGATGATAAAGGAGCATGCTACTATTCATTGATTTAGACATGAAGTACCAAATCTAAGGAAAACCATGCTTATTGGATGCTATTAGAAGAAGGGATGCTATTTGGAAGGTTTGATGGTATATACCTTTCTTAAATATCTTTTAGATTTCCTTAGCAAAACCCCTTGAGAGAGTAGGCTTATCATGTTCTGTCCTTTATGCTTATTTAGGTTTTTATCTACTGATTTAGATTCATGCCCTATATTTTGGCATTATTGGTGGGACCATGCATTGCATACAACCAAGGAAATTACTATAAAACTCTTATTTTTGATAATATATGCTAATAATCTTTAAAATTCATGTTTTGGCTTTATTTTTCATTTTTTAGAGACATAATTTACATAGAGACCAGTGTCGATTCTATAAGAATGACATTGATCCTCTCAGAACTACCTTCAATTCTTATGTGAGGAACAAAACATGACATAAAATGTGACTTATGGATTTTTCTTGAAGTTTTTAGTTTTTATGTTATGTTTCAAAACTTGTGTGTTCTTTTCTTGACTATTTTCCCATAGGATCTAGAGAGATTTTTAGTTTTTACACTTGTTTTTATAACAACATTTTTGTGAAAAAACCATATCAAGTTTTCCTATGTTTTTTATAGGAATCAATGTCTATTTCTATTGAACAACATTGACCCTCTTGCGATTAACTGACACCAACTTCTATGAACTGACATTGATCCCTGTGTGGATTGATGTTGGTCTTTGAGATAGAAAAATAGAGATCTGAGAGCTTATTTTTTTAAGTCTTATTTTATAATTCACTTTTGGGCTTATAATTAGGTAAAAATCCTCTATAAATTATAGGACTTAAGGTATAAAAAGGCAAAAAATTTTAAGTGGTTAACTCTCGAACATTTTTTTTTGTTCATAAAAGGAACTTAGTTTTTTTTATGCTTAGTTGTTTATGATGTTTTTTTCAAAGTTTTTCAACTAATGCCAAGGGGCCAAATTTCATAATATCTCACTTTGGTGTAATAAAATAAACTCTCACACTTAGATACATACTCTTAAGAGTTGTTTATTTTATGCTTATCATTTCAAAGTTGTTTATTTTCACAAAATGATTGATGTGTGTATTCTATCCCCTCATCCCCTTTAGGGAACGTGGGTGACCAAAAGTGATATTTATTTGCCTTAGTTTATTTTAGTCTAAAATAATGAAAAGAATATAATTAAGGTACTCCACAAATTTGTATGAGTTTGGTGATCCAAATACGACCCTAAAATCTTTTCACTTGTTTTTTATTTATGCATTTTGGCTTGTGAAAGGGAGTTCATAGCTTCCTCATGAGTTCACTTGGGAAGGATTGACATGGGAATTCATCTCTTGGAATAATTTCAACCTCAATCCATAATGGGGTATATAAATAGAGGGTGATTCAATAAGACACTTGTTTTGGGTAGTTAAAATAAGCTCTATTAGTGGTACTCCAACTCGGACCATAGGGGCAATTCAGACATCACACTAAACCAAGAAAGAGATGGATGTAGTGATTGTGAAAAATATAATGAATTTTCACAAGATGATTGATCCATATCCAATTGATGTGATTGTATATCTTGTGTTAGCCATACTTGGGACCACTTAGACATGAAAAAATTTAGTTTTATAACAACCCTACTTGCCATGGACATATTGTTGATGCAAGGTGAGTAGCCTAAAGTTATATGTCATAGTTTAATATATTGAGAGAATGGTGGGGTGTAAAAACACTAATTATTCATGCACTTTTATTTTTGGATTAACAATTAATATCCTCTCAAGATCATGTATATAGATGAAATTCAACAATACCATGCAACCTTGTCCATTTTAGGACTTTGGAAATTACACTCGAGTGTTTGTCATTTTATCCTTTACTTGATTGGTATTTTCAAGTCTAAAACTATTTGAAAACCAAAACATGTCATAAAACCAAACACTTTTATTATACACCATTTTGTTTGAGCAAAGAGGAATTATGTTGATCAAATTAAAACCACTTTTTGCCTTGTTCAAATCATAATTTAGAACATTGTGTTTGTATTTTCTAAACAACATTTTCATGCTATCCATTTGATTCTATAATATTTGACCACATTGAAAAATCTCAAAGTCATTTTTTAATCTAAGTTTGAAATATCACCTTTCTAAGTTCTAGGACAAGGTGCTATCAGTTTACCATTTGAAATTAGTTTGAGTAAAATTACGTATGATTTCTTGTTTGGATTGAAGGCCATTACCTAGACTCAACATATTTTTTATTCTCATTATGGACTTAGATTATCTTGTATTTGCTCACTCTCTATGTTTTTGGACCATTCTACATCTTATTACCATGTGGCAGTGTTGTGCTGCCCATTTGGTTTTAGATTTATACTTAGGAGTCCTTGTGTTAATTCATGTTTTGAGATTCTTCAGTTGCATTATTATCTCTTACATAGAAAGACCCTCTTTTAATTTCCTTGTCACAACTCATCGTAGTTGTATCTATATTTTATAGTATTAACACATATTTGACTTAAGTTTTTTGTATTAGCTTTCAATTTAGCTTTCAAAGTTATCATACCCTCTTTGAATTTGATGATTTCAACAAACCAAGGTTGAGTAAATTTGTAACCATTTATTCTAATTATGTGATACTATGCCACTTATTTTATTTCAATCTCATCTTACCTTGTCATCGTTTTGAATAAATCTAAAGCACACATTTTAACATTTGTAAAACACATTTCACATCTTAACAAATGAATAAAATAATCTTCTAAACATAATACAAATGTATGCTCATAATGGGGTCTCTTATGGCCCTAGTTACAAGGAAGAGCATTTTTATGATGAACATGAACACTCCATCATGTATGAGGATATCCCCCTCTTTGGGATAAATTTTCAATTACCAAACCAATCCATGCCAATTTTCATATTCCAACCCCATTCTCCTCCTTTGGCTTGTGAGATCCACCAAGATATGTAATGCTCAAAGGTTACCATTTTAGGTTATCTTCCCTTAGTTTATGCAAACAACCAAGCTTTTTAGCACTCAAAGGTTACCATTATAGGTTATCCTCTTTTAGTTTGTGTGAGTAACCAAACTCCACAGTGCTTAAAGGTTACCATTATAGGTTATCCTCCTTTAGTTTATACAAGAAACCAAACATCAAACACTCAAAAGTTACAATTTTAGGTTATCCTCCTTTAACTTGAAAAATCAATCAAGACCCATAATTATTTAAAGTTACCATTCTAGGTTATCCTCCTTTCACTTGCATGAATAACAAAGCTCTACAATGCCCAATCATTACAATTCTACGTTGATTACCAGTATTTATTAAATCTATTTTTTAGGAGAATCAATTTTATAAACTAGTATTTATTGATCCTTTATTTGATAGTATAATATTTGGAGATCCCATTATTGAAGCACAAGTCATTAATCATCCAATACCAACTATTCCCTACTTTAGAAAATCTTTGCAAGTCTTGGAGCCACAACAAAACCAAATAGTACCTCTTTAAGAACCATCTTTTTAGGACGAAAATGTGTTCAAATTTGATATTTTATAGCCAATTATAAACAAAGGTTGTGATGTTTCTATTGAACTACCCATTTTTGATGAGTTAACCTATGATGAATCACCTTTAGATCTATTACCTATTGTGGAGGAGTGTCACTCTAACAAGCTAGTCTTTGTTGAGTCACTTCTTAATGATTATAACCACCTTTGGTAAAATCATTATCTAAACCATTGTAATATTTTTAAAGATCCCCATAACTTTTATAAGCTAATATCTACAGAGTTATCTCTTGACCTTTTTCTACTCATGGAGGTGTCTCACTTTGATAAGCTAGTCTCTGTGGAGTCACCCCTCGAGCTATTCTCTCTCTTTGAGGGGCTTCACCTAGATGAGCCAATCTATGTTGAACCATTCTTACTTGAATCTATTTTATATAACCCATTATGCCATCACGGCCATTACTTATTCAAAAACAAGTATTCAACAAAACATCATTATATAAATATCCACAGTAGATGAAAAATCAATATTGAAGTTAGGTTTTATTTTTGAACTAATATCTAATTTAGCATCAAAAACAAAATAAACGTTAGTCTCAAAATTGGATTTAGAGTCCTTTGAGTCATAATCAGATTTAGAATATGGATACAATCATGGTTTGTATAAAATTGGGTACACTTGCTTTGTGGATTAATTTGAATACATTTATGATCCTTGTTTGGTTATTGAGGATGATTACTTAAAAATTGACACAAATTATCCTATTCTATCATATGAGGATTATTATGCCTTTTATCATTCCATTACACCAGCCAACATACAAATTATATTAACATTCCACCTCCCCCAAGTGTTGATTGGGACTAATAGAATCACACTTTGCTGAATTGCATCCATGGAAACATATTAGGTGCAGAATATTAGAGGGACCAAGATCACATTCATGTAAAAGAAGAACATTCTCTAATTTAAACCTTTTTGGAGGCACTAGGGGAAAATCAAAGTCCAAACTCAACGTCTTCTAGTTGAAACTTTTTAGAGGTACTAGAAGACATTCAAAGTTAAAATTCAACATTCCTTATTAAAAACTTCTTAGACATGATATGGGACAATCAAGGAAGCTTCATTTGTGAAATCCTCATCAAGGTGTCAATAGCTAAACACAAAAGTTCTTTACTACTTTATGAAGATGTTATTCAAGATGAAATCAATACATCTTCTAATATACATCATAATCAAATGGTAGATAATATTAATCCCAAACAACAACAAAATATGATGGTCTTATCAAGAGAATATTCAAAAGTCTTTGTCCCAATAAAAACCAAAATTATGGAAAATCTAGAATCAACAATATTATGTGTGCCTAAAAATCTCAATCCTCATTTGTTTCCCAATCATTATACATTTCATTATGAACTAGTATTCCATTGCCAACTTATACCATTTATCCTAGGCTTAAAATTATTTATCATCCCTGGATGCACATTCCTTTATAGAGGATACAAAGACATCTTGTCTCAACATTTGGAGGAAATATAACAATGACTCATGAGGATCACAACAAAGTTATTGGAGTCCAAATCTATAACAAGTTTTTGATAAAGTATCTATTCAAATGAAGTGTGGGATAGAAATTTGTATAATTGATTATTCTATGTCTCATATGTTGACTAGGATATGAATATACATGTTAGCAGGATAAACATAGTCATTTTCCATTTGTCATTTACCTTGCCTTACCACTTGGGGGAAATCCTATTATCATGATCACCAATTGTCATAACATCATCTTCCTTGAACAATGCCATATTGTATGCCCTCCTACCATACCTTTTACTATTGAACAAAGATTGGTTTTAGCCACCCTACCCAACCCTTTTGATCTTTGTTCCTTTGGTTCTTCCTACACCTTCTATGAAGGGATTCTGATCAAGTTTCAATAGTTTTAGAATTTTGTGTTTTAAATGATAGTCTATGAAAGTAGTGTGACAATGAATCTAATATGTTGTATTTCATTTATGTTTGACTGGTGCCACTAATTATAAATACCTATGGGTAAATAAATATTTCACTTGGTGCCACTGATTATAACCATCTATGGGAAAATTAGTATCTCATTTTGTGTTAGAAATTATAATCACCTACGGGAAAATTAGTAGCATAGACCTATGTCATTATTTCTGAATTATAATTGCTAATGGAAAATTGGGAAAAACACCTTTTATCATGTATTATTGCATCATCTAACCATTACTATTATCATTTTCCTTGACATTTTCCATAGTTTGAAAACTTGTTACATGGTTGGATCTCACTGCCTTTTGTGTTGGCATAAGTACTATGACTTGATGTCTTAATGGGACTACATAAGCCATCCTCGATTCACATTGAGGTTAGCTTAGTCCACCTTTTCCATGCTCTCACCATTTTATGAGCACTCATTTGAATGATTTATCCATTTTTTAATCAATTTGAAGTTAAAATGTTCTTACCATTTTATGAGCACTCATTTCAATGCTCGCACCATTTTGCAAACAATTTTAAGTTTGAATGATTTCATCATTTTGAAAGCACTCATTTGAATGCTCTCATTATTTTGAGATAAAGCTAAGCCCATGATTTCACCATTTTGTGAAAACTCATTTGAATGCTCTCACTATTTTGCAAGCCCATTTCCTTATTTTCTCCACAACATCAATCATGTTTTCTTATCATCAATTTTATTCTATCCCATTTCTAGGGAGAACTACACTTGGCTTGAATTTTGTGTTGGATCTTGAATCCATAGAACTATGTAGGCATGGATTTCTTGTCTCATACATCTAGAGTCAGCTCAACCACCCCTTCCTTTTCTTCTTTCACCCCCCATTTTATTCTATGTTTGGGGGCAACTTTGTCATTTTTGTTCTTGTTCTATTGTGTTAGTATTATTATTTTTTACATTAGGGGTAACCTTGTCACAAATAGTAACACATCTATTATACTTACATGAACCATTCACCATTTTCTTTGTTTAAACTAACATTATAACTAACTCTTCTTTGTGTGTGCTTATTTGATTGTTGTTTGCTTATGGTTTGTAAATATCTTCATTTATTTTAATTGATAATTCATTTGTATTTTGTTATGTCTTTATGGAATTTTCATTATTGTTGAATTATTATTATTTTATTATTTGTTCTTTTTTATTCTTTTCTTATTGGTATTTTATTGTGTTGGTCTTTTGTGTTATTGTTTTGTCTCATATTGCCTTGATTTGTTCTTTTGGGTTTGAATACATTATATAATCAATTTCAATCTATCTTTTAGTTAGGCTTGCTCTGTTTAGAGTTGTATTTGATTTGTTCTTTTATTTTGTTTTTCATGTATGTCTTGTTAATACACATGGATCTTGATTATTCACATCTTACTTTCATGTTGTTTATTAAGTTGTTCTTGTATTATACATTCTTGTTCCTACTTAAATCTTGATTGTTCATATCTTGATTTTATGTTAGGTTACATTTATGTATTGTTTTTTATATTTTTTTATTTAAATGTGAATAGTTATAACTCTAGTATTGGTATTTTTTTATCCTTATCCTTAATTATAAATATTTACATTTGAACTGGCTAATTGTAATATAAATATAATGTTATTATAATTCACTCATACTTATGATTCCTAATTTAATTTTTCTATATTAAACACCAAGTGCTCCAACTCTAAAAGTCATTGAAGCTCTGAAGATCATTTATGAATGCACCATACCTAACATAAGACTTTATGCAACACATTCTTCTCTTAACATACACTTAGAGTCTAATTGACTATTTTTTTGATTAATTTGGGAAGTGCATCTCCTAAATTATATTATAACATATAGTTAAGAAACTATCCTTCATATCTATTAAATAATATGATTTCACAATTGAACAATGGCCCATCTTTATTCTATTCTTCATTCTTCATTCATAGGCAGTGCTTGGATACATGATGTATCTTAGGTCATTTTAACCACCCTCATTCTTCTATTCATCACTTTATACATCCTCGTATGACTAGATTTTTGCATCTTCTTCAATCATTAGACCCTTGCATTTACATTTTTGTTTGCTTATATTTAATCTATGTAATAGGTTATATCCTTGAGATATGATTACAAATTTTCCCTATTGGGGCACAATATTTAGACTAATCACCAATCTAATCATCCCTATTGGGGAAAAATTAATTATCAGTGATCAAAATCAGCCCTATAGGGGTAAATCAATTTATCAACCAATCACATCCACTCTACTAGGGCACATTATTAATTCATTAACCTCCTTTCTCTAGAATAATTCTTTCATTTTTCTTCTAATTCCAAGCTCTGTATATTTTTCCCTTATTTTGGGAATTTCAAAGTGTATAACTTGTCTCGAGATCAATCATTCCCTAAGCCCACAACTTTCACCCTCTTTTAGGTATGTCAAAGTGTGCCACTTATATTTTAGGATTTTTTTTCCCACATCCTCCCACCTCGGGGCCCATTATATTATATTCTATTTTTGATCATTAAGAATCAATGCGTGTAAGCATTAGATCATACATATATAATATCATCTATGGGTTACTTTCACTCTTTCTCTCCTTTTTCAGAGTTGATCCCTCTCTTTCATCTTTGTATGCCATCTCAAGGGGTTATCATGCATCATTTATTCAATCATTACCTTCAAATTTATTCTTAGTAAAAAATTTATTCTTTAAAAAGATGTTTCTTTGATTGAATGTCTCACCATGCCTTCTCAAATAGGGGGAAAATGTAGACATCCAATTCCTATCACTATTATGCTAAAATTGTCAATCTAAAAGATATTATGTGATAATGCACAATGTGGGACCAAATTACTAAAACATACTAAATGGTTTGAGTTTATCATGTACAAGTGCTGATTTAGGCTAATGTATCCTTGAATAGGGCAATGTATTTGATGTGATTGTTATCTTTTCTCAAATCACTTCAAGTCAAATTTTGACCATGCAAAATGATGCTTTGAACCACTGAGTTATTCTAATTCGAAAGCACACATTATGTGCATGTGTTATTTTTCATCCATAATGCTATAATTGGGATATTGTTCCATATGTAATTGACACCATATTTTAATTATATTCTAGTCAAATTATGACTCAATAAATTGACATTTTGACCAGTTTGTATAAAATGAAAAACTAATCTCCAAAGAATTATAAAAAATTAATTCAACCCACTTAAGTAAATTAAACCAAATTAAGAGATTAAGTGGAAATCCATGGAAGTTATTGAAAACATATTAATTGGAAATTCATTCTTTAATTTTTCATCACCCTATGACATCATCAATGGGGTGGCATCTGCAAACCATTAAAGGAACAAATATTAGAATTAAGCCCTCCCATACCTCATTAATGCCCCATTCTTACAAATAATAATGGGGATATTTCTAGATTATACCTCCAACATTGAATTGATTCATGGCTACACATCTTGATCTCAAGATGGATGGTGATGATTAATTTTGATAAATATTGAAAATATATAAATAAGAGGATAAAGACCACCATTTTTAATCTTTATTAATGTAAAATTATTATGTAGAATTTGCAATAGACAAGCTTAACCTATTTTCACATATTTATCAAATTCATGAGCCTAAGCCATTGGTGCACTAGGAGATGATGGAGGAGCATGCTACTCTTTATTGACAAAGATGTGGATCACTAAATCTAGTGAAAATCATGCTTGTTATCTACTCTAGGAAGGAGGGATGTTGTTTTGAAGGTTTGATGATATATTCCTTTCTTAAATAGCTCTTAAATTTCCTTAGCAAAACCCCTTGAGGGAGTAGGCTTAACACGTTGTGTCTTTTATGATTAATTAGGTTTTTATTTATAGATGCATATATTAACTTGTTTTAAATTCCTACTCTATACTATAATGTTGTATAAATATATAACATGTGATAATGTGACCTCCACAATAAGATGCACATAACATTGACATGTTCATTGAGTATAAGAGAGTCCAACATCTATGTTTCCATGTATGATCTATATGTCATGCATTACAATAATATACCACATGTGATAAATAACTTTTGTAAATAGGAAAATATATTAATCATGTCATGTTTAGGTCCTGATTTTGGTTTTTTTAATATTTGAATGTTTTTGTATTTTTAATTTTTTTTTCATATTTTCTTATGTAATATTGGCACAAGTGTTTGATGTTCACAGGATTATTCACATGTTTCCCTTATAATGTATCTAAATGATAGGGTCCATTGCATATTTTACATATAACAATGAATGGGGTAAGTAAATTAAGCTTTAATTTATCTTTGCTTTCCTTATTTGAGTTAGTGTTCTTTTAATCCTAACCCTACAACTTGAAATTATTGATTGCAAATGTTTTTTTCCATATGCCATTTTAACCATCATTTCCTTAAATTTGGACTTATAGTATAAAATTTTCTTCTTTTATAATTGTTGAAATTGGATATCTATATTATTATTGTTGTTAGTTTTAAATTAGTGGGATCTTAGATTCCAATAATGATATTATTGTTTTAACTAGTGTTATATTGGATTCTAATATAGATTTTGTTGGATTCAACATAGTGTGGAATCAAATTCCACTTGTATCTTAATTTTTTTTTCACCTTTACAATAATATTTTAGAGAAATGTTCCAATAATTGAGCATAGGCTAATATTAATTTAAGAATTAGGACATAATCATATAATGTGACTGCATATATTTGAATTAAATTGAAAATCTTGCTAATTTTACATTAATAAAGAATGAAAGAATCAGAATTTGTCATTATATTACATAATAGTTTATTTTCCATAAGCTAAAAAGGGTTTTATTGCATCCATCACACAAGATAATATATAATTGATTTAATGCATTAAAAAATTTTAATACAAGAAAAAGATATGAGGAGGTGGGTTGGAGTAGATATCAAGAAATAAGGGAATAAAATGTGCAAATTACATATTAAATATTTTAGGATTATAATTTCAAGATTTCCTTTTTGATTTTCATCAATGCATGATAACGATTCATAAATTTAGCCATATGAGTGTAGCATTAATTTTAATTATCTTTTACAACTAGTATCTAAGAAACATATTGCATGAATACTACATGCATGTTTTACTTTATGACGATTTGGTCTAGTTTCATCTTTGAACTAAAGAGAATATAATGAATTGAGGGTTAGCCTAGTGGATGGCCTGCATTCTCCACTATCCAATAGTGTCCATTATATAGAATTATAGGTTTATTTTTCTTAAATCCTTTATTATATGTGTTATCAGTCATCATAGTAGATCTTGAGGAAGCTCTAAATTTAATATAATTTCAAACGGAAGTCACCTTATTCTTGAGGGGATTCTTGGAGTGGCAGCAAGGAGATTAGTTAATTTTTACTTCAATTATTTGACAGTGAGAAAGGATTGATGAGATGGTGGCTTCCTTGAATTTATTATTAGTTTTAAAAATTCTTAGTTTGATATTAATTCCTCTATCTATATCATAATTTATTCATGTAATGTATCTATAATAAATTCCCTTGTCATGTTTTTTTGGTTGATACAATCTCTAGAATGATTTTAGGTCCTTAGTGTCAAATGATTGGGAAAATCCAAATTATTTGTTGAGAATGAATTTTAGGGTTTATAAATTTATAAATATTGGGGAAAGGGAAGAAATAATATCATGACACAAGTTTCTTTTCATAAATGGAGTCTTGATTTAAACCCCCATAATTGAAAGAACATGCAAAATCAAACCATTTGAGAATGATGTCTCCAATGAAATAGTTGCATATTTAATCAAATAATGATAGAGGATGATGATCATATTGAGTAATGTGTGATGTTGTTTATTTAAAGGATAATGTATATCTTATAGTTAGTTTCAACATTTATAAGTAGGGAGAAGGTTGGTGGAAGTAGTGATTTAACTTTTTGTACCAAACAATCCATTTAAACAAGTTCAAATGGATACCATTAATATTAGAATCCTTTATAATAATGTGAATATTAATTTACTTAGGAATAAGTCACATGATATTATAAAGTTACCATTTTATTTAAATAAATTGCCCCATGTTCTCAGAGTACCGATCTATGGAGCAAGCCTTCCTATTGCCTAGATCAACCCTCAACTTTGACAAATTTAGTAATCATGTTTTTATTTTTCATTATATAAATAAAAACATAATGACACATAATATAATATATTATAATTATTGCCTCATTTTTATTTTACATCTGTTTTATAGGGTTTAAAGCTTTTTGTGACATCACAGAGATGTATACGTTTTATTTTCACTAATGTTTACACGTGTGTGGGATATCAATCATCCTTAGTACGAGGATTTTAATTTTATACTAGCCCTTAAATGATATTTATTTCTTAATAGTTATAATCATTATTATTATTATTATTATTATTATTATTATTATTATTTACATACTTGTAATTGTTCTTATTTTTATAGAATGTGCATGTGCCTATTATACATAAGATAAGAATGTAGGCCTCAATTTCTCATATTAAGATGTCATTAAATTATTATGTTGTATAGAATGGGAAATTGTACCCATTCTACACAAGTATAAGAATAATCAAGCCTTTATTTCTCATAATAATATTCTTATATTATATAGAATGGGTAGATGCCCATTTTGCATAAGATAATAAAAATGACCTCTTAATTGAAAATATTCTCATACTATTTAGAATAGGCAATTGCCCAAGCTACCCATTTTGAACAAGATGGGAATATTATCAATTGAGAGGTCATTTTTCTTGATAATAGATTATCTTAGAATTAACATGTTCTTGTAAACCAAAATGGTTTCCACACATGTTTATTAAAAAAAATTAAAGTTCACACTTTATGTAGTAGGATAAGTGAAACAATTAATCACTTTGCAACCAATCTTATATTTTTAAAATCAAGGTTCACATTTAGTTCCATGCTATGAAGTAAATGATATATTTAGAAATAACTTACCAAATCATAGTATAATGTGAAATATAAAAATGAACATGTCCATTGAGGCCTCCTTTATTTTAATGTTAAGATGTTCTATAGGAGATTCCATGACTATGAATCTGTGATCCAATTTTGATTGCCATGTTTATTCATTTTTTTTAATCACAAGTAAAAATGTTTAAAACATTGACATATGTGTTTTTTTTTGAAATGATCTATGTATGCTAGAATATTGTGATCACAAAACGGTGGAAATATGGAGATATAAAGTGGACTAAATTTTTTAATGGATCCATGCATTTTGTTGGTGCCACCTTGAGAACAAAATAGACCTCCATGACTCCATGGATTAATAATGATTTCCATGTGCCAATTGTCTTATAATTTTGCATGTTTCCTAAAATTAATTGATTATTTAATTTAAATGTTTTAATTTTTATATATTTATTTATTCTATGTAGGGAAGCCATGAATGTGAAGTAAATACAAAGTGAAGATAAATATTCAATAAATATGCAAACTATGAATAAAGTTATTTAAAAGGTGTCAGACCCAAACATAAACTTGGAATAAATTCATCATTGTTAAATTATTCATATCCCTCTCCATACTTCATCACCATATTATGTTGTGCTCTTAAAACACACATCAATAAGTATGAACCCCAACAATTACAGTGCTACACCACTACTAATGCATCTCTCATGAACTTAAGTAGAATAATAATTTCTTGTAAATGAAAACTATTTGAAAAATATTTTTACTATATACTTGAACATTGATTGAATTATTTTATTAACTTGATAATTATGAAAAATAATTTTATGAAACAAATATTCATCTTCCACTCAAATCTAATAACAATATAGTTACCTCATTGAAGGATCAATAGTAAAAAGCTTAAATAGAAGTAGGGCTAAGAACTTTGAATTTAAGTTGGTCAAATAGAATCAAGAAATATTAATCCTAAATTCATGTTAAATAATTATTATACAAGTTTAAGGTCAAGTTATTATTTTTTGATTTGGAATATAAATTTCAAAAAAGTCTCATATTAGGCCGAAATGATATAAATAATTAATTTATGATCTTGAATAGTGTTTCCTTATTATTCATTTTTAGGTATCATAAAAATCCTCCTTTAATTTTTTTGTTTGATGTCCATGCCCAAATGGTGTTATCCACATCAATGTCTTGTTTAAATTTGTCTAAGTTGATCCATATTTTTATCAAGAGTCAAATATTCATGATATAATGCTTCACCTTATTATATCAATGAGGGTTTATAAAATTGAATCCTCACCTTTTATCCACATCCTCACCCTTAAGTTTATGTTAATTATCCCCATCTGACCTTTCCACCCAAACATTTTCATTTTCATTTTTTGGCTATACTACAAGCATTTTTCCCACATACACATCCATCAGTGAATTAAGTGCTTGATTATATCTTCCAAAAATAGGCCCAACATAAATTTCATTATTACTTGGGATATGTTGATTAATGGAGTCATGTATATGAAAATGTGACTCCTATTATTTGGTCATATATGTTAGTATATTATATTTTTTATGGAAAAAATAAGCATTTGACACTCTCCTACAATTTATAAATGTTTCATCAAAATCATACAAAACATTTTCCCAATACATTATCTTTGGGATCCAATATTCTCTCCCTCCACTTGTTTTACCTTTTACCAATGTTTAATTTATGATTTTGTACCCTTTTTCACATCTTCCATTTCATTGAGTTATTTTGAAAGGTGTCAGAGGAGGTTACCCTTCTGACAATTTTGGTTCACCATTATCCTTTGTATGCCAAAATGGGATTGGATGAGACCATTATATATCCTTTATTGTTTATTTATATTACATTACTAATATGATGTCCATAACATGAAACCTAAACATATTAAGTTTGATAATAGTAGCTATATTGTGGTTTCCATCCAACAAGTGTGGCTTCAATAAGGACTTGAATTCGTATACTTCATCAATAAGGTAAGGAGTGAATTTACTTGACCCATATTTGCATGTTATGTATGTTTCCATCATATATGGAAAAAAATTCTTTAATTTCCAAGATGATGATGTTAATCAGTAAAAATTAAAATTGATATACTCATGAGTGTGTCCCACTAGTATGAAGCTTACATACACAATGTTTAATACCCTTATTGCTATCAAAAATTATGACAACAAAAATAAGGTATAATATTTCTTGTCACTTGAAGTATTATCTAGTTTCAATTAGGGGATCAGTGGTTGTTTATTCAATGAATTATTTATTCTATCAATAATAATTTATTTCAAATGGAAAAAATATTCCTTTGCCCTTTACATTTTCCATGAACTTAATTATTTATAGTGCATCATGCAATGGTTGCTTAGATGATCAAAAAATTTACAATAAATCCCCATACTCATCAGTGATGGGTTTTTTGAGCTTCCTCAAACATAAATATAATGACATGATTATCCATTTTTATGCACATTTAACAAAGGGTAGGACAAAGTATCCAAAAACACTTGTATTTAATCCATTTTTGAGCATAATCGTTAAAGTAATTAGGAGGTTCAAATAATTATTTATCGAATTTGCATTTTTTCCCATCCTTAGTTTGGACAGTTTCATTTTTTCATTTTATCATACACAATGCTCAAGAAAACCTACAGTTTTTTATTTGTTTGTAATGTTTAGGAATAATAATGTGCATGATAACTTTGAATATATTAATTGTGCCATGTTTTTTCTTCCTGAGGTTTTGAGAGTGCTTTTGGGAATGTAGTGGATCTACATTTATCATATAGATGGTGTTTTTAATACTAACTTGAGATGTGTGTACAAAAATAATAATAAGTCATTTTCATGAAATAAAAGAACCCTCATGTGAATGTTTAATACTTATAATTTCACCTTATATCATTTTGTTGGAATCTTTGATACGAATATATCTCACATGTTGTAGTAATTAGTCTTAAAATGTAGCCTGTTTATAGTGAAGAGACAAGTTCTTGTCCTCTAACTAAAATTAATGCCTTAAGGACCTCCACATGAAAATCCATGATTACAACATGTATAGATAGGAAATTACATGTGATCTTAATATTATTACCTCTAAATCCACATAGATGCATGCTTTCATAATTATTTAGGATCTTAGAAACATTTACAACAAATAGTGTCAAAGTTAAAATGGTATTTCAATATCTCCACCTCCACTAATTCATGAATTTGAAGTGGCACTCCCAACATGTTCACAGTGGAGGATAACATCTATGACTAGGCTTTTAGCCTCCTATAACACCTAGTTGAGAGATGGAGTACCCATTTTGGTATGATTAATACACTTCCAAATACAAGAAAATTGTAATTTTTAGGCTAACTTCATATGTGCATAAAATGAAAATCGTAAGTCATTTTAATGAACCAAAATAACCCTCATGTTCATGAAAAATCTAAGTAATTGCACTAATAACATGTTTATGGAACCTTGGAGATGAATCTATGGCACATTATGTAGTAATCTTTTGTGAAATGTAACTTTTTTGTAATGAAGAGACCAACTATTATCCTTCAAATTTCCAACTTAAGGATGTCCACATGAAAATAAATCAATTTAAAAATGGTCTATATAGTAAAATGACATGTTATTCCAAGACCATGACATCCAAATCCACCTGTATGCATGTTGTCATAACTATTCAAGACTTGGAAATATTGATAACAAATGTTGTAAAAGTTAAAACATTGGTTTGATATCTCTACCTCTAGTGTTTTATGGTTATAAAATGGAAATTACAACATGTTTGCAGTGGTGTATAATAGTTAGGAATTGTTTATTTGTCTCATATAATTCCCAATTGAGATATAGAGTTCCCATTCTGGCCTCAAGAATGTCCTTCCCATTATGAGAAAATTATAACTTTTTAAGCTAACTTAAGACACACATAAAATAAAAACTATAATTCATTTACATAAGCCAAAATAACCCTCACATGCATGTAAAATTCCTTTAATTATAACCTATATCACATAAATGAAACCTTGGAAATGAATATATGGCACATGATACAATAATTATTCATGAAATGTAACCTTTTTGTAGTGGAGACAATTACTTATCCTCCAAGTGACATTTCCACCTCTAGGACCTCAACATGAAAATACACCACTTATAACAAATGTATATGTAAGATACATGTAATTTAAATAAAAATAATTTAAAATACACTTTGATGCATGTTTTCATAACTATTTAGGAACCTTGAAAACTAACAACAAATGTTGTCAAAGTTGAAGTGCCAATATGAGATCTCTACCTCTTGTGCTTTGTGGGTATAAAGTGGCACTACCAACACACCTAGGGTGATGGATAACATCTAGGAACAAGTTTTTGGCCTTAGATAATATCCATTTTTGAGAATATTACCCATTCTAATGTCAATAATACCCTTCCAAATAGCAAAAAATTATAATTTTAAGGCTAAATTCAGATGCGTGTAAAATAAATACTATAATTTAGTTGTATAAATAGAATTAACACTCTTATGAATTTCTAATCCATATAATTTCACCCTATGTAAATTTGATGGAGCCTTGGAGATGAATATATGGTACACGTTACAGTAATCAATCTTGAAATTAAACATTTTTATAATGAAGAGATAAGTTCTTGTCCTCCAATTGACATTTCCACCTCCACTACCTCCAAATTTTAACCAATCACATTAAACACATTTTTATACACAAATTACACATGATATGAATACCATGACCTCATAATCCACTTAGATATATGTTTTCATAATTTCTCAATAACTTTGAAACACTTACAATAAATATTGTTAACATTGAAGTGACAGTTTGATATCTCCACCTTTAGTGTTTCATGGCTATAAAATGGCACTTCCAACACTTAATGGGTGTTAGATAAAATATATGACTTATTTATTGGTATTTATCACTCCCAATAAATATACATAATATCCATTCTAGCTTGAAGAATGTCCTCAATAAGATAAAATTATAGATTTTAGGGTACATCGTATGCATAAAATAGAAACAAGAACTATTTTTCAAAAACCAAAATAACCATCATGTACATGTAAAAACACTATAAATTCACTATATATCACATAAATGGAACCTTGGATAAAAATATGTGGCACACATTACATTATTCAGTCTTGAAATGCAATGTTTTTATAGTGAAGAGACAAGCTTTTATCCTCTAACCGACATTTTCACCTTTAGGACCTCCACATAAAAATCCATCACTTTAAAAACATATGGATAGTAAAATTACACATGATCCAAAGAACAATACATCCACATCCACATGGATGCATGTTTTCACAACTATTCAGGAGGGTGGAAACACTAACAACAAATGTTGTCAATGTTGAAGTGATAGTTTTAGATATCCACCTATGGTGCTTCATGGATAGAAAATAGTGCTACCAGCATGTATAAAGTGGTAGCTAAATTATATGACTAGGTTGTTTTCCTATGATATAAATAAGAGAACATTATAGTTCTTAGGGTAAATTTAAATGCATGTAAAACTAAAATCATAAATCATTTTCATGAATTTAAATATCCCTCATGTGCATTTCTAATCTTTATATTTTTATTAGAACACATTTATAGAAACTTGGAGATGATTTTATAACACACACAATAGTAATTAGTTATAAAATTTAAATTTTTGAAATGAAGAGATAAGTTCTTGTCCTCCAACTAGAATTTATACCTCTAAGACTTCTACATACATATTCATCACTTCAAACACATCTACATATGAAAATTATGCATTATCTGAATATCATGACCTCAAAATCCACCCAAATGCATGTTTTTAAAACTATTCAAGAGATTATAAACATTGAATAAATGTTAATTTTGAAGTGGAAATTCAAGATCTCTACCTTTGGTTCTTTGTGGAAGGAAATTAGTACTATAAACACATTAGGGTTGGTATATAATATCTAAGACCAGGTTATTGGCCTCATATCATGTTCGATCAAGAGATGGAGTACTGATTATATTCTCAATAATGCCCTTTATATAATAAATGTTTTATTTTATTAAGCTTATCTTAGATTCAAGGATATGAATTTATTTAATAACAATGCCAATTGCATAAAGGCACATGCTTATTTGGCACCACTAACCTAAAAATTTTATTATTAAGTAATTAAAAAATAAATTTATTTGTATTACCTATAATTTTTTTTTAAAAATAATTAAATACATCTACATTTTAGAACTCAACATACCTTATAATTTGAATCCAACAAACCACTAGGATATGCTATAGTATTGATAGTAGCAAGAATAGATTCATGTTCTAACTCATGAAATTTCCATATATTATTATTAGTGGCCTCTAAGGATATTTGAGAAATTGAATATTTGTTGTAACAACTAAATTTGAATAGTTTAGTGTCTTCTTATGTGTTTCATAGTCTTGAAATAGCCATACATCTAAATTTATGATTGGATATCATTGAAGCTAAGTTCCAATGTCTACCATAGACCCATTGAGATAATAAAAAATTTCCCTATCTATGACTAGGGAAGTCAATTTATTTTTTCCTCTACCCACTAACATAAGTAGTAATATGTTTTTTATTCATTTTCCTCATCAAAAATAACTTTAAAAACATTCCCTATATCAAAAAAACATTTTTAATGAGAATTTGTAGATAGATAATGATAATAAATATTATATGATGGTTAATCAACATCCTAGTTGCACTCAATCAAATATATGGTAAAAGTCATGTGATAATGTCATATTTATAAGTTGTAATGATGGTGTACACTAAAATATGTTGATTATAATTAGATATATTTATATCCATTCATCCATCGACTCTTGTGATACACTCATTCCAAACAAAATCCTTGCATGTAAAACAAAAGCATGTCAAGTGTCTTGTATGAATAGTTCAAGAATCTACATTTGAGCTATGAAATGAGTCAAGCTCACTTGATCTAGTTATGGTCATACAATCCTCATACTTTTATAATTTTTATTCTTAAATCAACTATAAATATCTATTATCACTATAATTTTCTTGAGCACCATGGCCCATTTCCTCATTACACCATTCAACAATGGTTTCTGCATCAATCAAAATAATCCCACCTTTAAAATTCTACTCTAATCTTGCAAAGAATATTTTTTACACATGTTTCAATACTGTCATGTTCCATTTTCTATTGCTAGACTTAGTGAAACTCAAAATATACTCTATGTTAGTGTTAATGTTCATCTCACTCAACTAGTAAAACATTCATGTATTTTTGAATTGTAATATGTAATTGTTTGACCAAATATAGTGATGGTTGAATGTTTTATTCGTCTAAGTCAAATTTACATATAACAACTCAAAAAAAATTACACATAATATATACATTATTATCTATCATAACTAACATAGAAATGGTACTCCCTTAATATTTTGTGATCTTGCTATATACTATCATGTGTATGCATGAATTTTAGATACACAAATATGGTAACCTATACTAAGCTGTAATACTATTAATGAACTTCATTTTATGGTTTAAATGTGTAATTTTTAGCGAAGGTTAGGTAATAATAACCATTCATAATGTGGTATGTTGTGTATTTTTAGGGTCTTCATTATGAGAAGTTTGTCCAACCCTAAGTCTATATTAGTTTGTGGAGACATTAAGTGATTAATGTGCGTGCAATGAGGCTGATATTAGTATTACTTTGGATTTATTTGGTTATCTTAGATCAATTTTGATTCTATTATTTAATTTTGATTTATTGTGATTTTAGTATGTGTTAATTTCAATTTTATTTTATAGGTTTTTGGATAAGATTGAGAAAATTTGATTGATTCTGGATGTGAGCAAGTTTTGCCTTAGGTGGATGGAGATGTGAGAAAGGATCATAACTAACATATAAATGGTACTCCCTTAATATTTTATGATCTTGCTATATAGTATCATGTGTATGCATGAATTTTAGATACACAAATATTATACTAAGCTATAATACTATTAATGAACCTCATTTTATGGTTTAAATGTGTAATTTTTAGTGAAGGTTAGGTTATAATAACCATTCATAATGTGGTATGTTGTGTATTTTTAGGGTCTTCATTATGAGAAGTTTGTCCAACCCTAAGTCTATATTAGTTTGTGGAGACATTAAGTGATTAATGTGTGTACAATGAGGCTGATATTAGTATTACTTTGGATTTATTTGGTTATCTTAGATCAATTTTGATTCTATTATTTAATTTGGATTTATTGTGATTTTAGTATGTGTTAATTTCAATTTTATTTTATAGGTTTTTGGATAAGATTGAGAAAATTTGATTGATTCTAGATGTGAGAAAGTTTTGCCTTAGGTGGATGGAGATGTGAGAAAGGATCATAACTAACATAGAAATGGTACTTCATTAATATTTTGTGATCTTGCTATATACTATCATGTGTATGCATGAATTTTAGATACACAAATATGGTAACCTATACTAAGTTGTAATACTATTGATGAACTTCATTTTATGGTTTAAATGTGTAATTTTTAGTGAAGGTTAGGTAATAATAACCATTCATAATGTGGTATGTTGTGTATTTTTAGGGTCTTCATTATGAGAAGTTTGTCCAACCCTAAGTCTATATTAGTTTGTGGAGACATTAAGTGATTAATGTGTGTGTAATGAGGCTGATATTAGTATTACTTTGGATTACTTTGGTTATCTTAGATCAATTTTGATTCTATTATTTAATTTTGATTTATTGTGATTTTAGGATGTGTTAATTTCAATTTTATTTTATAGGTTTTTGGATAAGATTGAGAAAATTTGATTGATTCTGGATGTGAGCAAGTTTTGCCTTAGGTGGATGGAGATGTGAGAAAGGATCATAACTAACATAGAAATGGTACTCCATTAATATTTTGTGATCTTTCTATATACTATCATGTGTATGCATGAATTTTAGATACACAAATATGGTAACCTATACTAAGCTGTAATACTATTAATGAACTTCATTTTATGGTTTAAATGTGTAATATTTAGTGAAGGTTAGGTAATAATAACCATTCATAATGTGGTATGTTGTGTATTTTTATGGTTTTTATATGAGAAGTTTGTCCAACCCTAAGTCTATATTAGTTTGTGGAGACATTAAGTGATTAATGTGTGTGCAATGAGGCTGATATTAGTACTACTTTGGATTACTTTGGTTATCTTAGATCAATTTTGATTCTATTATTTAATTTGGATTTATTGTGATTTTAAGATGTGTTAATTTCAATTTTATTTTATAGGTTTTTGGATAATATTGAGAAAATTTGATTGATTCTGGATGTGAGCAAGTTTTGCCTTAGGTGGATGGAGATGTGAGAAAGGATAGATGTTGTGATTTTTTTCTTTCGAAATTGATGAGTGTGGGAGATTGAAATAAAATATTAGGGAAGCTATTTTGTGATGTATTGTACTGGTTGGATTAAATTTTTTAAAAATGTGTGTTTAGGTTAACAGTAGGGGATGCTTTTATTGAACTATGAGCTTGTTCCTAACTAGCTCCAGGGATGGTTTGATTTTTTTGTATCCTTCAGTTGGGGTTTACTTAGTTTATGGTTAATAATAGATATTATGTGATTTGTTTTGGACCTAAGGATGATTTATTCAAGATAAGAGGTCATTGGTGTAATTTAAATGGATATTGTCTTAGATAAGTTGTATTTATATGGGTGTTTGGTTAGGTGTGTCAAACATGATAAATTTGTATAGGATTATATAAAATTTATGTCAAATGTTGGGATTATGAAGTGAGGTGTGACTACATTGTATGTTTATTTAAATATATGTATATGGTCAAGGCAATTGGAAATATTTAGGCTTTAGAATGATGCTATGGGGTTTGGATTGGACTTAGTTTATATTAAGACTTATTGAAATTTAATGTGTCTATGGCTTGTGATTAGGTTTTTATTTGATTTTATGGATTGAGTTTTACAAATTTTTGAGATCTTATAAATACTCAAATAAGTAAAAATAATCCACAAGCCTATGCTAATAGATAAGGATGTGAAAAACAACTAACTACCCACCTTTCTACTAATGTAAAGTGATGACGACCTTGGTATCCTGACCCTCACTCTATGAATGTATGCAGTGAGTAATATTTGGGTATATTTCCCATGAAATAATATATTTTTTGGATGAGAGGTCTTAGTCTATGCTTTTTGAGGATATCTAGGTGCATACCCTAAATACATTGTGGTATGTGGGGCCTAAGTACATATAAATATGCAATTTGATGCCTATGGCTTAGAGTGTGACCTCAAAAATTCATGGATCACTTTATGGGTATCTCATTTTAGCTTTAAAATAACTCTCCTTCATATTTATACTCTTAAAAAACATGAAGTGTGGATTAGTGCATGATGATGAAATACACACACAAACCACCTAAGGATTATGAAAAGTGCATGTTGATCAAATCAAAATCATGTTGCCCCTATAAAATAAAAATAAATGATGTATGAAAAGATCACTCTAAGGTGTGAGAGGAGAACATACATGACATTACCTTAGACTAAACGCACATAGAAGGATAACAAATATATTCTTACAAGATTATACAAAAATAAGGAAACTTAAAAAAAATTATTGCCAAGGTCACCTGATGCATGTGAAG
>JARHVA010005700.1:5000-10000 GCA_037957365.1 Torreya grandis
CCTAATAGTATTGCCCCCATGAATAGCTAGTATCCTAAGTGCTAAAGCTATATTTTGATCTATTCCTACCTCCTTAGTAAAAGAGAATTTCAAAGCAATAATTGAAAACAAAGTATTGAAAGTAAGCAAGATAAGTCTCTCGAACAAATGACTTCATTAATGATTATCATTCCTCAATGCTCATTCACCACCACCACCTTCTATTCACATGCGAGAGAGAAAATAATAAGGAGCTAAATTATCACTGATTAAGAGCCTAAAATTATAATAGCTATGCCCTCCAAATCCTCTCATGCCCCTCTATGATTATCAACAATGATTGATGCATTTGGGTCAATTTGATAATTGGCGAGAAAATACGTTGCGACATTAGCTATCTTGAAACAATGAAAACCTTCTCATGCATCAAACTCCTCAAGACATTACCAAGCTTTAGAAAGGATGTTTTCCATGTTATATGTAGATTTTGATGATTTATTTAAAGTCAAAATGATTATTTACAAATCCCCTTCCACCTAAAGCATTACAATACCACACTAAAAAGCCAAAGCCAAGCAATAAGGTTTGAAATTTTGCTTCATTATTTGTACTATCCTTCAATTTCTTAGACACAGCCCTAATAATGGAATCACTATAATATTTGATGATGAAACCAACCTAGAAACCACTAGGGTTGCCCCTAAAGTCCCCATCAAAATTTAATTTGAACCAACTAAGAAAGGAGGACACCGTTTTGTTGCATTCTTTCGATTTTTCTTTTTCAAAAACTATTATTGACCCATTAAAAAGATGATGATCATCATTTGTTTATTTGATGTAAAAATTAATTCATACAAATATATAATTATCCATTTTATAATATAGTTATAAATATTTTAATAATAGAGTGTAGATGATGATCATTTTTTGTTTGTACATTGATCTAAAAATTAATGCATGCAAACAAAGATATACTTAAACATTTTATAATATAGTAATGTGAGTAAAAAAAAAGTTGACATACAATATAAATTTACATACAAGTATTTATACATTAAAAAAATAAACATAAAATGAATAATACAAACAAACAAATATATATTAAATCATACAATATACAAATAAATTATCATTTAGAAGTGATGAATTATATTTTTAATAATTACTTAATACATCAATCTAATTTGAAAGATTATATACATTACCATAAAATATATGTATATGATCATTACACCAATAAATAATGATCATTTAAACAAACACTAAATGCATTCTACAAACAAACAAATTTGGTAGAACATATACAATCTAATAAAAAAATATTTATATAATCCATGTACAAACAAACAATAAGGATTTATACAAATAATAATACAATAATTTATATAAAACATATATATACATTCTATTTATAAAATTGTATAAACAATAATTATGTGCAATCATATTCATTCTTTCAAATAAATATTCTATCATTAAAAATTAATATAAACATAAATATTTTTAAATACATATTCATAAAATAAATGATTATAGAAAAAATATCTATATAATCCATGTACAAACAATAAGGATTTATACAAACAATAACACAATAATTTATATAAAACATATATATACATTCTATTTATAAAATTGTATAAACAATAATTATGTGCAATCATATTCATTCTTTCAAATAAATATTCTATCATTAACAATTAATATAAACATAAATATTTTTAAATACATATTCATAAAATAAATTCTTATAGAAACATACAATAAATAATACAAAAACATGTAGTATAGCAATTCGATCAAGAAGTGCTTAACTCATACATAAAAATACCTATATGAAGTGCTAAACTAATGATCACATAAAAAATCTTCAAATATATATACAATAATTTATTTTATTAAGCATTATTTGTCACATTTTTACAAGTTAAAATGACGTCTAATTATAACAATTCAAACAAATTACTATATAACAAATATAAATATAAACTATTTAAAAATATAATGATATAAATAAAAGAATCAACATACAATTACAAATTCAAATACAAGTATCCATACATTAAAATAAATAAATATAAAATGAATAATACAAACAAAAACATATATTGAATAACATAAGAGTGTGCACATTTACATAACAAACAAATATAAAATGAATAATACAAACAAAAACATATATTAAAAAAACATAAGAGCATGCACATTTACATAACAAAAGTGTATATGTAGATACCATTCTAAAAATATTCATTCATAAAATCAAGCATTTTACTTACAAGCAAGTAAACATACAATACATATAAATAATTAATATTTTTAACACAAATAAAGAGATATTGATATCAAACATTCATTCTATGAACAAACAAATATCTAATGTAAATTATTTCAAACATGCATTCTATCATTTAAAAATTAATGCATATGTAAAAATATATAATTATATAAGTGAAAAAGTTAACATACAATATACATTTACATACATCCATACATTAAATTAAATAATAATCTATGGAATCACACAAAAAGTACACATAAAAAGTGTTTCTTATGGACATAATCCTAATGAAAGCAAGTATTCTACATACAAGCAAATAAATAATCAATTACATTTTGAATTACACAATATTTTTTACACATATTGACTTACACAATCTTTTTTATACAAATAAATAAATATTTAATTTATTGAAATACTTTTAACAAACAAATGGATCTATATATCATTTGAACAAATTCTTAATTTGTACAAACAATAGTTATTTGTAAACATATTCATTCTTTAAATAAAAAATTCTACCATTTACAAATTAATTCATACAAACAAAAATATAATTAACCATTTAAAAATATCATAATGTAAGTTATAAAAAAGACTACATAAAATATAGTATTCATACATTAAGATAAATAAACATAGAAGGAATGATACAAATAAATAAACAATTATTAAATCACATAAGAAAGTGCATTTTACATACAAACAAGTAAATATACAATTTTCAAATAAATGATCAATTACACATCATGAATTATACAATATTTTTAATAAAAAAAGAGATATTTAATACATCAATCCAACTTGATAGGTCACATACAAATAAATAAGCATATATTGAATCACACAAGAAAATACATTTTACATAAAATCAAGTATTCTACATACAAACAAATAAATAATCAAATACACATCTTGAATTAAAAAAGATTTTTTATACAAATAAAAAGACATTTAATACATCAATCCAAATTCATATAGATCATATACACGTTACTATAAAAATATTTATATGATCAATAAACAAATAAATAATAATCATTTAAACAAACATGCGCTTTACCAAAAAATAATTAATTTGTACGTCTAATATATATATACAATTAAATAATCAATTAAACAAATAATCAACAAAAAATCCAAATAAAAATATATCATTTGAATAAATTATTAATTTGTTACAAACATAAAATCAATTAAACGAATAATAAAATAAAAATATATCATTTAAACAAATTATTAATTTGTATGAACAATAACTAGTTGCAAACATACTCATTATTTCAAAGAATCATTCTACCATTTAAAAATTAATGAATACAAAGATTAACCATTTTATAATTCAATAATGTGAGTTAAAAAAAAAAGCATTCTACATACAATATAAATTTACATACAAGCACCCATACATTAAAATAAATAAATAAAATGAATAATACAAACAAACAAAGATATATTAAATCACACAAAAATTTGCATTTTACAAACACATAAGTACACCTAATAAACAAATAACCATTTACATGTTATGAATTTCATAATGATAATTTTTATACACATAAAGAGATAATTTTTATAACTTTATAAATGATATACATTTTCCCATAAAAAATATATATACAATCACTAAAAAGAACAAATCTACTATAAAATTATTTATATGATCAATGTAAAAACAAACAATGAATATTTCAAATAACATTCATTTTACAAATAAATAAAAATACAATAATTTGCATAATATATATATATATATATATATATATATATATATATATATATATATATATATATATATATATATATATATATATATATATATATATATATATATAATGATTTATATAAATAATTGTTATCATTATATAGAACAAACAATGGTCATTTTAACAAACACTAATAATTTATAAAAAGATGCATTTTACAAACAAACAAATTTGATAGATCATATACATTCTACCAAATAATTATCTATATGATCAATGTACAAACAAACAATGAACATTTAAACAAACATGCATTCTAAAAATAAATAATAATACAATTATTTGTATAAAACATATATTTATTAGTAAACAATAATTATATGCAATCATATTCATTCTTTCCAACAAAGATTCTATCATTTAAAAATTAATGCATGCATAAATATATTTAAATACATATTCATAAAAGAAGTGTTTATATAAACACTCAATGAATAATAAAAACTATTAGTTGTATAACAAATCCTTATAAAAGATACTTATATGAAATACTATAGAAATAAATCACATAAAAAATCTTCAAAGATATATCTAGTAATTTATTTGATTAAGCATTGTTTGTCAAAATTTTACAAATTAAAGTGATGTCTAATTATAATAATTAATTCAAATAGATTATTGTACAAAATACATTCACTAACAAATATATTCATACATTAAAACAAGTAATATTGAATGAATTAAAAACATAAATATACAAGAATCTAAATTATATCAAAAATATATTCATACATTAAAACAACACTCTACGATATACATTCACTCACAATATATTCATACATTAGAACAAGTAAATATTGAATGAAATAAAAATAAATAAATAAACAAGCATCTAAGTTATATATTGAATGATAAATAAGCATCTAAATTATAATATAACAAAACAAACAAATATAAACTAAGCCAAATATGTAGATGATAAAAATAATACAAAACAACACCTTTTAAAATCATTCAAACAAAAAAAAAACAAA
>JARHVA010005700.1:15000-132500 GCA_037957365.1 Torreya grandis
AAGGATAAGCAGGAGGGGGAAATCTTCAACCGATTTGAGATGTTGGAGGATTTAGTCCAAGAGGAAGGTTTCCAAGTGGACTTACAAGCAACAATTGGATATTTTAGTGAGGTTTTTCCTGGGGATCAGTCTAATGTGATTCCTAGTTTAGATCAACTTGGGGAGCAAGGTACTCAGATGGACACTAAAATGGTTCTTCCATCTCATGTTCAAGGAATGATAGATTTGGTGCTAGAAGCTTATGGTGGCTCTTCTAGTGCTGGTGGTGTTATATCTGAAGTGAGGGGTACTCCAGACTTAGGAAAAATTATGGTTCCTTCTCCATCCTTGGGTTTACAACAAAACACCCTTAACAAAGGGGCTCCTAAGAAATCCCTTAAGGTTGGTCAAAAAAAGGACTTGGAAAAGGTAAAGTTAACTAGTGAGACATTGGTTGAGTCAGTTTCGGTAAAGACTATTGTTGTTCACTTCTCCTAACCCCAATGATGATTTTTCTCTCTTAGAATGTGAGGGGTATGAATAGCATCCCTAGACAAAAGAATATTTGGGACTTGGTTCGTATTCACTCTTCAGATGTGGTGTTTCTTTAGGAAACTAAGTTATTAATTGATAGTATGATAAGTGTGGCTTTAAAGATTTTGAGTCGTGGTCAGTGTCAATATGTTTGTGCTCTTGGTAACTCTAGTGGGGTTACATGCTTATGGGACCCACGTAGAGTTAGACCAATTTGGTGGTATTCCTGTAAAGGTTTGATTTCTTATGTTGCTTCTCATCTTGAGTCTAGCAAGAGAATACTCCTTTCTAACATCTACGCTCCAGCTAACCTTCATGGCAAGGTAAAGTTTTGGGGTTCTGTTAGATATGTGAGGAATTTGGATCCTCATCTCCAATGGATTCTAGCGAGGGATTTTAATGACATTATTTCTTTGGAAGAGAAGAGGGGAGGCATTGCTCACTTAGAGACTTCTTCGAATCTCTTGCAGGTTAATTTGGCTCTCTTGAATCTAGTTGACATAAAGCCTATCAATGGGGTCGTTACTTGGAGTAATAGGAGATGTGGGGATGCTACTATCTCTAAACATCTGGATAGATTTTTGGTGTCTATTTTTTGGCTGGGGGATAGGTTGTTGACTAGCTCTGAGATTTTGAATGGGCAAGGCTCTGATCATTGGCCAATCAAGCTTTTTACTGAGATTCCCTAGCATTGTGTAAAGCAATCTTTTAAGTTTTAGCTCATGTGGTTAAGAGATGACTCCCTCCATGATCTTATTCCTATTTGGTGGAATTTGTGGAAGCCATCACATGGGACCACTATGTACTCCTTCTCCAAGAGGCTCCTATATGTGAAATATAGGTTGAAATAGTGGAATAGGCAATACTTTGGTAATATTTTCCAAGCAAAACAGTCTTCTCAAGCTCATTTGGACTCAATCACCAGGTAGATTTGTAACCAAGGCCTCACTGAGGATTTGGGTTTATTGGAAGCTACGACTGTGAAGGAAGTTGAGGAATGGGGATTACGTGAGGAAGTTTTTTGGAAACAAAAGTGCCAAATCGAGTGGCTTTAGGAGGGAGACAGGAATACTTATTTCTTCCACAATTCAGTAAAAGATAGGAGACAAGGTACTGTCATCTCTTCTCTCAAGACTATAAATGGGGAGGTTCTCTCCTCTGCTTCTATTTCTACTAAGACTACTCATTTATTTTCTATCCTACTATCTAAGGATTCCTTTCTTGCAGAGGAGGATGAAGCTGATATTCTGAATAATATTCTGCCCTTAGTCACTAGTGAAATGAATGCTTCTTTACTTCTTCCCATTTCTGTGTCTGAGCTTGAAACTATTGTGTTCTAGATAAAAAAGGGAAAATCCCCATGGCTTGATGGTTTCCCAATTGAGTTCTACTAGGAGTTCTAGGAAGTGATTAAGTTGGATTTGTTAGAGGTCATTCAGGAATCTTTCATGAATAAACAAATGTTGAAATACATGAATGCTACCTTCCTTTCTCTCATCCCAAATAAGGATGGGACTAATTTCTATATCTTTTTAGGCCCATTTCCCTATGTAATGTGGTTTATAAGATTATTACAAAGTTGATTGTTGAGTGGTTTAAACTCTGGGTAAGCAGGCTAATTTCTGTAGAGCAAGGGGGTTTTGTGGTTGTTAGGTAGATTATGGATGGGGTTATCATTGGAGCTAAGACAATTCATTTTATGGATCATTCTGAAGATAAAGCCATGTTTAATAAGCTGAATATGGCTAAAGCTTATGATTAAGTTAAATGCGTCATCGTATTTAAGATTTTGGGAGCATTTGGTTTTGCTAGTGATTGGATTGAGTGGGTCAAGAGTTGTGTTACTTCTCCTTCCTTAAATAATTAATCATATATATAATTACTCATCAGGAATAACTAAAAATATGTATCTAAATAATAAAATATATAAATTAATAAAACTATAATAATATCCATACAATCAATATACAAATAATAATGAATATATAACATTTAAACAATAACTCACATAAAATAAGTGATTCAAGAAATTAACATATATATAATTACTCACCATAAATAACTAAATATATCCATTATTTAAATAAGAACTCATATAAAATAATTGATCATCACATCAAATAAGGGATTCAAATAATTAACATGTATATAATTACTCGTCATAAATAACTAAATATATACATCATTGAGACAAGAACGCACATAAAATAATTGATTCAAATAATTAATCATAAATATAATTATTCATCATACCCATCCTAAAGAAAGCATAGAGGATGGAAATGAATGGCGATAGCATGTGTGGGACGGTAATCTAGGGCACACAAGCCCTAGTTTGCTGGCTCAAGCTTTTCAGTGCGTAGGGGATTTGTAGGATAGCAGGGGGTCAAGGGGACTGAGTCTTCCTCTACATTATTTTTCTTTCTAGTTTAAAACTAACTAGGAGGTGCTCTGTGGTGTGGGTGGTGGTGTGCAGGGCACAAGGGCTTTCAATGTTGGGTTTGTTTTTTGGGTGCCCTCTGGTTCATTCTACTACATGGGGGGGGGGGGGGGGGGGGGTTCTTCTCCTTTCTGGTGTTGCCTTGGTGGTGTTGCGCCTATTGGGAGTTGCTACTTTGGATTCAGCGTGGTGTGGGGGGAATTTTGAGCCCTCACTCATCTAGCATAAATGGCTCTAAATGTGCATTTGGATATGGTGGGTCATGCTTCTCCCATGGCTGGGGAGGATGCTAGAAAACCCTTTTAGTCTTCTTTTAGATTGAATGTGGTTTGAAATGGTTCTCTTAAATTGCCAAAGGTGAATGGATGCTTGGAGAGGGCCCAAGAATGGCTGGTTTTAGTAATACAATCAGAGTCAGTAGATGAGGATATTACTTACTTCTACAAGCATGTTTTGATTTGTAAGTTTATGGGGATGAGGGTTTCTCTCCCATTTCTGGATACATAGATTTCCAAGACATGGAACCCAGAAAGAGATTTTGATATTTTGATGGCTGAAAATAACTTCTTTATGGTGGACTTTTCATGTGTCTCAGATTAAAATAGGGACTTCAAAGGGGGCCCATGCTTTTATAACCAAGTGGGTCTCTTCATCAAACCATGGCACACTAGGTTTAACTCATTAGAGGAGTTACCTTCTAAAATCCCAACTTGGGTTTGTCTTCCTCAGCTACCGCTTGAATGCTGGAGAAGTCATATATTGTAGTTGATTGCGTTGTTACTTGGAAAACCTATTGGCCCTCCCAACAAATTTTGAATAAGAATTTTTTTCTTATTCTAGGGTTTGTGTCAAAATTTATTTGAGCTAATAGCTTCTAGATTCTATTGATATGACGGACTCTGTAGGAAAGAAGCAAGCTCTCAGCACTTAGGCGATTTCAACAGGTTCAACAGCCATATGGTTCAAAGCATTTTGTTTAAAAAGATAAAAAGGACTTGGCCAAATAAAAAATAATGAATCGATTGAACTGTTTAACCTTGAACCAAAAGGTTCAACGAGTTCATAGGTTCAAAGGTTTAACCAGTGTGATGAAGATCAAAAAGCTTAGAAAGAACAAGTGATGGAAAAAGGATGAATCAATGAACCGTTGAACCTTGAACTGAAAGAGTTCAAAGTTTAATGGTTCATGGGTTCAAGAAATTCAAAGGTGGCCTTAGTCAAGTAAAGGAGCAAAAAACAGGATCGGTTCAACGAATATGTTCAACCAAGGAGTGGGGAAAGCGATTGAACCAGGAAGCGATGGAACAAAAGAGATAGAATGAACCAATGAACCAATGAACTAATGTACTTTTAGTGGGTTCAAAGTTTTAAGGTTAAACATGGTTCAAGCCGCTAGCGACCATTGACAGCCCTGCAGACATTAAATTTAAAGTAAGGGAATATCTGTTGAAATTCAAAATAAAGTGTAAAAGTTAAAGGAAAGAACCATGTGACTGATTTGAAAAGATAGAATTCCTTTGGATTTGTTTAAAGGCTGACTGGGAACATTTCCTTTGGACTTTTTGTCTAAAGGAAATTATTAAGTGAAAGAGACGTTAGAATTCTTTCAGAAGTATTTTCTATGAGAAATATGACTTAGGAGAAAATCCTTCAAACATTTTGTCCGAAGGAATTCACCTGAGAAGAGAGCCTGAAGAAAGCAAAAGAAAATCTCGACTGAAGAGAAAAGCTCGTAGAAAAAATGTCAGACGGAAAAAGACAAAGCGTAATAGAAGCCACCACGTGTCATCTTCTGTAGGACCCCCAAAGGTTTCAAAAGCTTCAATAAGTTAAGCAGAATACGTCACATGTCTTATTATGACTCAGAAAAATGTGATAAGTGTTTGCATCTGTGTTACCCTCTTGAAGTTTCTCAGGAAAGACGTGTCATGGATCCCATTTTCTATAAGTTTTTGATGAGTTTCATAACAATGAAACTTGTCCACTTATCAAAGATGCAGAAAGGACCCCCCAAAGACTTAGACAAGAATGGGCTATAGAGAGCAAAAAAAGCACTTAAGTAGTTGAAGAGAGGAGCAAGACTAAAGGACCAGAAATATCTTCAAAAGAGTTATTTCTAGTAGGTGAAACAATTGGATCAAGTAGACTTTTGAGCACACCAAATCAAGGATGCAAGCCTATTTTTCCCTCCATGAAGTAATGGAGAATTAGATTGTCTGCGCAGACATTAGGAAAAGGACCAGATAGTCCATACTAAGAATAGACAATTATTAGAGGAATGGACATGCCATAGTTATCGCAATGCACTGTTCTCAGCATGGTCCTTCCAGACAGAACTGAAGGCTCATTGAAGGCATTCAATTTAGCATGGGCCTTTTTCATGAAAACATGCACATAAGTCTTTCTTAGAGTGCTATATATTGTAATCTCTTTTATTGTTTTAAGGAGATCTTCCACTTACCAGAAGCAAAACTCTGCCCAAATTAAAAGGCATTACTGAGACTTTGAGATTAGATTGTAGTTCATATTTATTTGATTGAATGAGAAATCAAGTTACTTACAAACTTTGTGTTGTGATAGCTTGTGCTACTTTAGGAGATTGTTCTTATGTCTGTCTTTTGAAAGCATTCTTGTTTATTTGATTTAACAAGTAGAACTAGTGGAGGTGATAAGAAAGGTGTCCTAAAGCCAACTACTTTCAAACTTTGCGCTGTCATACTTGTCTTCAGTGTGTGTTTTTCTTTTCAATTTTTATGTAAAAGACCTTGGGATGACTTTTTGCCCCCATTATTATTTGTATCTCACTCTTTGGGTAGTTGAGGTGGAAACTTTGTGTTCTGTTTCATCCTGTTGTTACTACGCTCTTTTGTTACTAGTTTCTTATCTTACCTGAAAGAACTCCTGCTATTTCCTATAAGAACACTTCTAAAAGAAGAGAAGTGCCTTCAGTGTTTCCACCAATATTTTCTCCTCTATTTGTGAACATCATCTCTAAAATAAGAGATATGGATGGTTTATTCTTCCCCCACGTGTTATTTTCTACTTATTTATATTGTATATAGCTCCTACGTATCTATAGGGAACCTCCCCTTGATGAAAGGAGATATTTCTCCCCTGTTGATGTAGTAAACTTGCACACCAAGATGACCCATCTCCCTATGCTATGCTGATAGGAACTATTTTGGTCACCAGTTAGCTGGTTGACAAAATATTCACCCAATAATTTTTGGCGACTCCGCTGGGGATGAATGTGCAATCTGAAGCCTCAAGTTTTAGATTGAAGTAATTCCTTCCCTTATGCATTATATAGACTCTGGCGACTCCATTCCATGTCTTAACCATTATCATTATAACTTTACCATCTTCCTCCACCTCTGTTATTTTATTTGGTCTGGAAAACCAGAGCTACTGGGAAAGAGTGCACAGTTTGAAGCCTCAAGCTGAAGAAGGGCTAGTCATTTTCCATTTTTGATTCATAATCTGGCCACTCCACCCAAATTTGTTATCCCTATTTTACATAATTAAATCATGGCAGTTCAAGGCCCTTGGGGTAACTCTCTTGGCCCACTCAACTTAACTCCACCTCTGCATGAACTCCCATGTTGTTAAAGAAAGAATTTCACCAAATTCTTTGGTGATGGGATAGTTCACCCTGATGAACACATTACAGCCTTCAACATAGCCTATGGTGTTATAGGGGTGGAATTTGAAGACGTGGCAATCAAGATTTTTGTTGAGACCCTACAAGGTGCTACTGTAGACTAGTTCTACCATCTACAAGCTGGATCAGTGACTGACTGAGATAAACTCAAAGCCAAGTTTGAAGCCATGTTCAAGATTGCAAAAGATGCACATGCCTTACTGGCCCAGCTCACTTAGATGAAGAAAGAGCCTCATGAGCCTATGAGGGATTTTATTTCTAGGTTCAACAAATTGAGGCACAAGATTCCCATGGTCACCCAGCTGACACCTCAGAACCTCAAATGCTTCTTTATCAACTCACAGCTGCCTAAAGTGAGTTTTCTGTTAAGATGGGCTAGACACATAGACGTTGAGGCTGCTCAAGACTTGGGTACTGAGCTATAAAATGACCTTTATCCTAGCAGGAAAGATAAGAAGAGACCCAAATAGAGGTAAACCATATTCATCTTCTGAATACTCACCCATAGTCATCACTGACCTAATGGTACAAAAGCTAGCAAATGAATTACTAGCCTTGAAAAGGCAAATGGCACAAGGTATGTCTTCTGCTCCTCTATATAAAGATATACCAATGAGGACATTCCCTAATCAGCCATATCAAGGCAACATTACTAGAAGTCAAGGGCAAAAAAATCATCTTCCTCCCCCACAGAGGAACCTTGCCCTTGAAGCACCTCCAACCAACTTAGTAGTTGGATATCTAGAAATAGAACATGTTTCCTATTTCCAACCCGAGTTCAAGCAAGAAAATGGCACAGATCTCTTTAGGGAGGATCTAGAAGAATCAGCTGGTGACTCCCACATTGGTTTCCTAAATTTCTAAGATGAACCCAGAAGTGAAGGTGAAACAGTCGAAGGATCATACGCAGTAACACCAGGTCTAAGAATCAGTCAGCCCAACAGGCTGACAAAGAAAAGACAGAGGAGCAACCCCAACCATCAATTTCAATTGCTAAGCAGATAACCCCTCTTCCTTTCCAGTTAAAGGACCCAGTGATTGCCAAAAAAGTAAGTACATCAAACATTTATGCACCTTCAACTTCAAATTCGTAGACCAGTCTTTCCCCTCCCAAAAACCAAAAGCATGAATTCCCATCCCCTCTTCCAAGTCCATTTCAATCATCTAATATAATTGATCATGTCAAAAAATCCAAAATTCAAATGACTAAGTTTGAATCCCTGCAAGCTAATCCTGAGCAATTAAACATTGGTGGAGAACCAGGTGTGGACTTGTCTGAGCAAAAGATTATGGTTACCCAAATGACAGCCCCTGCTACTCAAATTCTATTTGAGCCTTTAGGTAGGGGTAATTACTTCTTAACCATAGAGGATGCTCATGTCCTAGCTAATGAAAGTCCTGTAGTTGGCAATCCAATATTTCATCCAAACAAGGCATCAAAAAAATCAATAGGGCATAGTACAAATCAAGAAGGATATTCCATCTCCTATGAAGAGAAATCTGATAGAAGATCATCTTCTGATGATGCTTAGATCCTGGAATCTAATGGTAGCAATTCTTCCACTCATGCTAGATGTAGATCTCTATTACTCAGATTGAAGACTGCTCAGGATGAAGAGATCGAACTCCTTCACACCAAAGTAGATGCTGAGCTGATGGTTTCTCAGGGGTCTAATGCTGACAATCAAAATATGTGCTAGACTGAACCAGTAGAACAACAAGCTATGGTGGTGGACCATACTATTGTATTCTAAAATCAGCAAAAGGAGCCCTTCACCAAGAGAGCAAGGAGTTATGGTTTTCAAATTAAAGACCACGTCCCACTATGGGGCAAGAAGAAGAAAGAGCCAAGAGGAAGATGTGGAAAATTGGTTTCTTGGTGGAGATCTCCATTCACCCATCACTATTTTTGGGGACAGAATGGTTTTTTGCTAGTTTATCAGGATGGCATCCCCTTTCCTTTGCCTCACAAGGAGTAGCATCTAAAGTACTTCAATTCTTGCAGTATCAGATAATTTCACCTGTACATATGTATACTTGTATAGTATTTAGTTCTATTTTGTTCTTTTCATTTTCATTTTCATTTTTGGAGCCTTTCTTTTTGGGTAGCATGACTCTGTAACCCAATGACACATTTCAAGCCACTAGAGATTCTATTTTCTACTCCCCTTAGTTGTGTTTCAAGTTTTCACCTAAATGAAGTTCCCCAACTGGAGCTAGCTATTGGTCCCCAAAAATGTCACTCATTTTTAGTACATCAAACATTTCTTCACCTTCTACTTCAAATTCGCAGACCAGTCCTCCCCCTCCCAAAAACCAAAAGGATGAATTCCTGTCCCCTCTTCCAAGTCCATTTCAATCATGTAATATAATTGATCATATCAAAAAATCTAAAATTCAAATGACTAAGTTTGAATCCCTGCAAGCTAATCCTGAGCAATTAAACATTGGTGGAGAACCAGGTGCGGACTTGTCTAAGGAAAAGATTGTGGTTACCCAAATGACAGCCCCTGCTGCTCAAATTCTATTTGAGCCTTTAGGCAGGGGTAATTACTTCTTAACCATAGAGGATGCTCATGTCCCATCTAATGAAAGTCTTCTAGTTGACAATCCAATATTTCATCCAAATAAGGCATCAAAAAAATTGGTAGGGCATAGTACAAATCAAGAAGGATCTTCCATCTCCTATGAAGAGAAATATGATAGAAGATCATCTTCTGATGATGCTTAGATCCTAGAATCTAATGGTAGAAATTCTTCCACTAATGCTAGATGTAGATCTCTATTACTTAGATTGAATACTGCTCAGGATGAAGAGATCGAACTCCTTCACACCAAAGTAGATGTTGAGCTGATGGTTTGTTAGGGGTCTAATGCTGACAATCAAAATATGTGCTAGACTGAACCAGTAGAACAACAAGCTATGGTGGTGGACCATACTATTGTATTCCAAAATCAGCAAAAGGAGCCCTTCACCAAGAGAGCAAGGAGTTATGGTTTTCAAATTGAAGACCACGTCCCGCTATGGGGCAAGAAGAAGAAAGAGCCAAGAGGAAGATGCGAAAAATTGGTTTCTTGGTGGAGAGCTCCATTCACCCATCACCATTTTTGGGGACAAAATGGTTTTTTGCTAGTTTATCAGGATGGCATCCCCTTTCCTTTGCCTCACAAGGAGTAGCGTCTAAAGTACTTCAATTCTTGAAGTATCAGATAAGTTCACCTATACATATGTATACTTGTATAGTATTTAGTTCTATTTTGTTTTTTTCATTTTCATTTTCATTTTTGGAGCCTTTCTTTTTGGGTAGCATGACTCTGTAGCCCAATGACACATTTAAAGCCACTAGAGATTCTATTTTCTACTCCCCTCAGTTGTGTTTCAAGTTTTCACCTAAAGGAAGTTCCCCAACTGGAGCCAGCTATTGGTCCCCAAAAATGTCACTCATTTTTGGAACAACATATATACTATTTTGGTCCTACAGACCAAAATCCTCTCTTCCCCTTTCAAAAATTGTTCTGAGCATTCAGGTTCTTCATTTTTCAAAGCTTTCTCAAAAATCTACGGACTCTACAAGCTTGAATCTATGGACTCTATAGGCTTGAATCTACGGAGTCTATAGGAAGAAATCTATGGACTCTGCAGGCTTAAAACTATGGATTCCATAGGATCATTTCTATAGACTCTCTTAAGGCTCGAGAGAAAACTTAGAGAAAACTACAGACTTCACAGGTTGATTTCTATGGACTCTGCAGGAAAGAAGCAAGCTCTCAGCACTTAGGCAATTTCAACAGGTTCAATGGCCATATAGTTCAATGCATTTTGTTCAAAAAGATCAAAAGGACTTGGCCAAATAAAAAGAATGAATCGATTAAACCATTGAACCTTGAACCAAAAGGTTCAAAGGTTCAACCAGTGTGATGAAGATCAAAGAGCTTAGAAAGAACAAGTGACGAACAAAGGATGAACCAATAAACCATTGAACCTTGAACCGAAAGAGTTCAAAGTTTAATGGTTCATGGGTTCAAGCAGTTCAAAGGTGGCCTCAGTCAAGGAAAGGAGTGGTAAACAGATGGTTCAATGGATGGTTCAACCAAGGAGTGGGAAAGCGATTGAACCAGGAAGTGATGGAACAAAAGAGACAGAATGAATCAATGAACCAATGTACTTTCAGCAGGTTCAAAGGTTTAAGGTTCAACATGGTTCAAGCAGCTAGCGACCATTGACAGCCCCGTGGACGTCAAATTTAAAGTAAGGGAATATCCATTGAAATTCAAATAAAGTGTAGAACTTAAAGGAAGAACCAAGTGACTAACCAAAAAAATAGAATTCCTTTGGATTTGTTCAAAGGCTGACAGGGTACATTTCCTTCAGACTTTTTTGTCTGAAGGAAATTATTAAGTGAAAGAGCCGTTAGAATTCTTTCAAAAGTATTTTTTGTGAGAAATTGACTAAGGCAAAAATTCTTCACGTATTTTGTCCAAAGGAATTCACTCAAGAAGAGAGCCTGAAGAAAGTGAAGGAAAAGCCTGACCGAAGAGAAAAGCCCGTAGAAAAAATGTCGGATGGAAAAAGACAAAGTGCAATAGAAGCCGTAATGTGTCCATTATAAAGCAGAGTGGAAGACGCCACATGTCATCTTCCTCAGGACCCCCAAAGTTTTCTAAAGATTCTATAAATTAAGCAGAATATGTCATGTGTCCTGTTATGACTTAGCAAAATGTGACAAGTGTTTGCATCCGTGTTCACCTTTTGAAGTTGCTCGGGCAAGACATGTCATGGATCCCATTTTTCATAAGTTTTTTATGAGTTTCATAACATTAGAACTTGCCACTTGTCAAAGACGTAGAAAGGACCCCCCTAAAGACTTAGACAAGAGGGGCTATAGAGAGCAAAGAAACGCTTAAGTAGTGAAGAGAGGAGCAATACCAAAGGACCATAAATATCTTCAAAAGAGTTATTTCTAGTAGGTGACATAGTGTATCAAGTAGATGTCTGAGTGCACCAAATCAAGGATGTAAGCCTATTTTTCCTCCATGAAGTAATGGTGAATTGGATTGCTGTGTAGACATTAGGAAAAAGACTAGATAGTCCATACTAAGAAGAGACATATTATATGAATGGAAATGCCATAGTTATATCAATGCACTATTCTCAGCATGGTCCCTCCAGACAAAACTGAAGGCACATTGAAGGCATTCAATTCAACATGGGCCTTTTTCATGAAAACAAGTGCCCAAGTCTTTCTTGGAGCGATATATATTGTAATCTCTTTTATTGTTTTAAGGAGATCTTCCCCTTACCAAAATCAAAACTCTACCCAAATCGAAAGGCATTATTGAGACTTTGAGCTCAGATTGTAATTCATATTTCTTTGATTGAATGAGAAAGCAAATTACTTGCAGACTTTGTGCTGTGATAGCTTGTGATACTTTAGGAGAGTGTTCTTATGTCTTTCTTCTGAAAGCATTCTTGTTTATTTGATTTAACAAGTAGAACTAGTGGAGGCGATAAGGAAGGTGTCCTGAAGCCAACTAATTTCAGACTTTGCACTATCATAGTTGTCTTCAGTGTGTGTTTTTCTTTTCCATTTTTATGTAAAGGAACTTGGGATGACTTTGTACCCCCATTGTTCTTCGTATCTCACTCTTTGGGCAGTTGAGGTGGAAACTTTGCATTCTATTTCATCCTACTGTTACTATGCCCTTTTGTTACTGGTTTCTTATCTTACATGAAAGAACTCCTATTGTTTCCTACAAGAACACTTCTAAAAGAAGAGAAGTGCCTTCAATGTTTCCACCAAGATTTTCTCCTCTGTTTGTGAGCATCATCTCTAAAAGAAGAGAGATGGATGGTTTATTCTTCCCCCATGTCTTATTTTTTGCTTATTTATATTGTATATAGCTCCTACGTATCTATAAGGAACCTTATCTTGATGAGAGGAGAGACTTTTCCCCTATTGATGTAGTAAACCTACACACCAGGATGATCCATCTCCCTATGCTGTGGTGATAGGAACTATTTTGGTCACTAGTTAGCTGGTCAACAAAATATTCACCCAACACACCCATATCGAGAAACTTTACCTTGCCCTAGTTTATATAGCCACTTTACTTTGGCATTATCTTCTCAACCATAAAACCTTTGTCATTACTGACTCAAGTACATGCATTCCAATCCATACCAGAATCAATGTATGGCTAAGTGGCTCATGATTTTAGCTGAGTTTGACCTTGAGTTCATATAGTAAAAGTTAATAAAAAGGCAAGTCATTGTCAACCAATTGGTTGAAGTTCCCCTAGTAGACAATCAACCTCCTCCCCTAGAGTTCTTTGATGAGTCCATTATGACCCTTTCTCGAGTAGACTTCACCTATCAAGTAACCATGTTATTCGATGGATCAAAGTGTAAATGTGGTGTGAGAGATGGCATCATCCTTATCCCACTTCATGGTGAACCTCTTTCTTTATTGTTCAATCTAAATTTTGAATATACCAATACTATGGCTAAGTATGCAGCCCTAGTTATAGGTCCTCAGACTGATTTAGCCTTAGGAGTTGTGATATATGAATTTGACTCAAGAGAGGATGGTTAGTATCATGTTAGTACCAAAATGAAAACAAAATGAAATGAACACACTAACTAGCATAACATCTCTAGGCCTAATCACTAGGGGGAGCTTAATGAGGAAAAACCATTTGAAAAAACAACTAAAAATGGAAAAAAATGAGAGATATGAACATAAAACACAAATTTCTTACTAAATCTTTGATTGCTCCAAAAGGCTCCTTCTTTGGCTTGCTCAGCTTGTGCTTCAAGAGATATTCCTCAATAGAGTGTGGTTCCCTTCATCTCCTCTTGGCACCTTTGTTTTTGGATTGGTTTGGCTCAATAATTTAGCATTATAACACTAAAATGCAATGATTTTGGAATTATTTAAGTATCACAACTTGTCATTATCCAAGCTTAAAATTATGGCTTTGAAACCTTCTATTTATAGATTTTGCAAATGACCAAAATTAATCCGAACTGTCCATCTCAAGATGACGATGTTTGGCTAAGGATTAATTTAATTTTGTAGGCCAAATTCAATAAATTTCTTCATGAATATTTGGGATAGAGAAGCAATAAAGAGGCATGGAAGGTCTTAATGAGCCATGGGAGGGGTTAATCCTGATATTTGTGGCACTTATGGCTTGTAGGTGCCACCACATAAAATGATGTCACTTGATGATGTAGTTATTCACAATCAATTTCCAATAAAGATTTATTCAACGAGTTCCATGGAAAATTAACTTAAGCTCTTGATTTGGTTTAATTATCTTTAAACATGACTAGTTAACTTTGATGTAAATCTTGGCAATTGATGCACAAATTAATCAAATTAGTTAAAATGTCATATTATTGGCTCAAAAATTTATTGAATTAGAATTAGAAGTCAATGTTAGATGTGTTGGATTTGTTATCCCATTTAATATGTTGACAACACAAAATAACAAAGGCACATGTCTCATGCAATAAAATTGGTAGAAAAGAGCAATCCAGATCACCCAAGTGCAAAAATGTCATTTTGACTCGAAATGATATGGTCAAAGTTAGCTGGCTCATAAAATACATTACCCCATTTAGGGATACATTGGCCAAAATCAACACTTGAATATAATAGGTTCACATTATTTAGCATGTTTAAGTGTTTTTAGGCCAAATTTTGCATTTTGGTATAAATTGGTCAAAACCCTAATTGAAGGTCATTGATGGCCGCTTTTTAGTGTCTATAGTTTGCCCCTATTTGGGAAGGTGTTTCAAGCTATAGGCACATTAACTTATTTTCAAAGAATGAAAAGGTCCTACATTCCTATAACTTAAAATGCAAAGGATAAATTGTATAATGCCCCATTGAGGGAATGGTTAGCACAAGGAAGGGTGGAAAATGGTCTCTCAAAAGAAAGAAGTGAGATGAGGGGACCAAAAAACAGAAGATAATGGGGTGAAAACACAATGATTGTGAAAAATCAGTCAAAATAACTGAGAATGTAAGTAGGACAGTGTATAATGATTTTCCTGTAGGTGGTTATAATCATTGGACCTCGATAGTGGTAACATGGCATGAAAACACAATGATTTACCCAAAGGTGGTTATAATTATTGAGAAGATGGAGCTTCCCTAGTTAGGACAAACAAACAAGATAATAACATGCCCTTGTTTGGGCAGATAAAAGTAAATTTATGAGAACACAATGATTCCAAAGGCGGTTATAATCATTGATAAATGTTGGTGGGATGGTCTACAATGAATTTTCCATAGGCAGTTATAATCATTAGACCTTGATTATGGTAAACATGATTGATTTGGCCGATGATGATGATAATCTAACTCAAAGAATAAAGATGAATTAGGACAAACTACTAGTAGGGAGATGCTTGTTTGAACTAACAAAGGTTGAAATTATTTCATTGTTTAATTACTTTATTTTGGATATGATTGGGATGTCGATGTCGAAGAGATATCAATGACATCATTGCTAAAAAAGACTTCCTAAAGATGATTTTTTTATAGCATATGTCAGTAGGCATCATGGTATAACATCATGAGGATTTGGATGAAATATGCATAAAGATTGACTCACAAGATCCAATATTCAAAGGAAAATAACTCACCAATGATATAAACCATGATGATAATATAGACATATGAACATCGATAGATTCAAATGTAAGTGTGTACAAGGAATCACTCAATAAATTTTTATAAATTGAATCAAGGCAACATTACTGAAAGGAAACAAATAGGCACTCAAACAAAGAAATAAACAAATAAATAAAATTTAATCCTAAGGTTAGTAAAAATAACGTGAGCTAAACCAAACAAACATTGCCCCTAAAAAATAGGCAAAAACTTAATAAATAAACATAATGGAGGAATAGAGGAATAGGAATGGGGTGGTTGAGTCATTTTTATATGCACTTGGAAAGTGGACAGTGCCTACATAGTTCTATGGATTGACATCCAACAAAAACTTCAAGCCAAATGTAGTTCTCCTAGGAAACATGAAGAAAATGATAACTGATGAAAACAAACATAATGGATGCAATAGAATAATATGAATTGTCTTATAAAATGACAAGTGTGTGGGATAAAAAGGCCAAAAAGGATGAGGAAACTAAGGAACAAGTGATTTGGTTGTGACTTATTAAGGTTTCCCAAAATCCTTAAGGCAAAGAAGTGGTCAATCTTTTTGGTTTTTTATAAATGCTTTTACAAGTGTTTTTAGAATTTTTCAAGAATCTCAACTCAAGCGAGAATGACAAGATACTAAAATGGTCCAAGATCACAAAATGGGTAGAGATTGGCTTAGGTTGCTCATAAAATGATGAGAGTATGGCTTAGGTTGCTCACAAAATGTTGAGAACATGGCTTAGGTTGAATCAAACATGACCCACATAGTCCCTAAATGGCCTTAATTCATAGTATTTATACCTTCAATAAAGGAATTACACTAGTGCAAAAACCAATTCAAATAAAATAGGCATAGTTAGTATAAAGGCACGATACAACATAAGAAATGACAAGTTGGTATGTCAAGGTATGATAAACAATTGTTGTCCCTAGTTTTCCCATAAGAGGTTATAAATAGGATATAACAACTTAGATCAATGATACTAATTTGCCCATAGGTGGTTAAAATTAGTAATAAGAACAATGATAATAAAAGACCAAAAAATGAAGGATGCAACTACTGAAACCTCTATCATATTATTCTAAAATACATTCTCTGTCTAGAATTTCTTGAAAAATTATGGAAACTGATCAAATTCTTGGTGATGAAAATGTGAAATTAATAAGGAACCAAGGTCAAATAGGCTATGTAGAAATATTTCAAAACATTATTGGTCAATAGAATTGAATGGTAGAACATATAAGTGAATGTTAAAATGATAGGATGGTAAGATGGTAGAATGGTAAAAATAATAATAGTACTAATATCATACAACTTAAAATGGTCTTTATAGACAATACACCATGTTACTCAAGCATAGTAGTGTTTGAGGTGAATAATGTTCGTAGGATCAAAAATTTCTTCTCCATTTGGTGTGATGATTTTGTATGCTCCTACCCTATAATCTGTAGTAATGATGGAAAGACCTATCTAGTTTGATTTAAACTTACCTTTATACTTCTTCTCAGCCTTGGTATTCTTTTGGTTTTATTTAAAGACAAGGTCACCAAGTTTAAATGTTCTATATTTCACAAGATAATTGTAATGGCCTTTGAGTTAGTTCTGACACACCTGAACATTATGGAGTGTGGTTGTGCATTTTCCATCAAGTAGGTCTAGTTCTTGTAGGCAAGCTCCTCGATAGGCATGGTCATCTAGGATGTTCTTGAAAGAGATGCATAATGAAGGTAAATTGACCTTAATAGAAAGTATGGTTTTAGTACCATAAACAAGAGAATAAGGAGTGGCTCCTATGAGTGTATGGTGATTGGTATAGTATGCCCAAAGGGTGTAGAATATTTGAAGTTGTTAATCATGACTAGCATCATTGATAATATTTTTGAGAATGTTAATAATTATTTTATTTGATGCTTTGACCTAACCATTACCTTGAGGGTAATATGTTGTAGAGAAATGTTATGTGATGTTATATTTGGAGCATAACTTTTTGACATATTTATTTTTGAATGATCCTCCATTATCAGAGAAAATGTTGGAAGGAATACCATAGTGTCAAATGAGATGGTCAAAAATGAAATTAGAAATTTGTTTTTTAGTCACGTGAGGGGAATAGCTTTGACACAATGAAATATTCAGTGGTGGTAAGGATATGTTTATGGCCATCAGATGAGATAGGATTGATCTTCCCAATGAGATTGTGGCCCCATGTAGCAAATGGCCATGGTGTCAACATTAGTTTCAGAGTCTTGTCCAAAGCATGAATCATATTAGCATGCCATTGACATTTTTTGCATTTTTTCACATATCCAGCTACATCTGGATCTATTGTCAACCAATAATAACTAGTATATACAAGATTTTTGGACTAAATTTCCCCACTAGTGTGGGATCCACGTACTCCATGTAATTCTCATAATATTAGTGTAGATTCTACTGAAGTGAGACAACGAATCAAAGTTCCATCAAAACTATGGTGATAAAGGGTTGATCCAAGTAAGGTATAATGAGTGGAGTGATGAATAAAGCCTTTGGATTGTTTTTTGGATCAGTTAGGTGGCATAACTTGGTCATAGAGGTAGTTATAAAGGTCTGAATACTAGATAAAATTAGGACTAATAATATCATAAATCATTACAATGGTTGAAGGCTCATGAGCTAGTGTGAAAAAATTCTTGATGAGAAATTGATACTCTATATCATTATCTATTTGTTGAATTAGGGAGCTGATAGTAGTCATGACATCCATCATTCTATTACTATCCCTTGATATATGCTCAAAATTAGATGTCTATAATCTGCTATTTTAGAGTGTCAACCATAGCTTTATATAGAACCAACTTGTCATCTTTGGTCTGGAAATGATCTATGACTTGATTGTTGATTAAATAAGAATCACCATAAACCCTTAGATGAGATATGTTCCATTGTACAACTTGTCGAAGTCCTACAACAAGTGTTTCATAATTGACTATGTTGTTGGTACAAGGAAAGCTAATTCTAAAAGATTCAGTGATTAAATCTCCATGTGGTGTAATAATAAAAGGCATTCCCCCAATCCATGTACATTAAATTATCCATCAAAATATAGCTTCCAGGGCTACTCCTCAAGAGGTGTTTAATGATGGTCATTATGGATTCTTAGGGAATTATAATGTGAGTGGCTCTGAGTCTAGAAGGGGTGCTTCAACAAGCTGATTTGTAAGGATTTGCCCCTTGATTGACTTCTAATTTACATAATCTATGTTAAACTCACTAAGAAGCATGATACATTTGGCCATTTTACCTTATAAAGTTCTTTTTGATAGTAGATACTTGAGCAGATTCCCTTTTGAAATGACCATGGTCTTATTGTTTAACATGCAATGGCATAGTTTCTGAGTTGTGAAGACTTTGGATAAATAAGTTTTTTTTTAATGGGCATATAATTATGTTTATATGCAACCATTGTACAAACTAAATAGTATACTACATACTCTTTTATAATATCATCATATTGAGCTAGAAGTGCCCCTAAGTCATTATCTATAGCTAATATATACAACAAAAATGGCTTTCTCGACATAGCAGACATTAAAATAGGTGGGTTTGCTAGGTAATATTATAGCTATTGAAAAGTTTTCTGGTAGTGATTATCCCAGTGGAATGTGAATCCCTTCTTTAGAGGATGTGTGAAAGGGTGGCACTTATATTCTAACTGAGTTATGAAACATCTAATTGACTGGATCTTAACCTATAAACTATAGAGCTACTTCAAATTTATTGGTGATGGCATTTATGTTATAGATTGGATTTTAGCTGAATCCACTACAATGCCCTTATGAAACATGATGAATCCAAGTAATTTTCTTGATGTTACTCCAAATACACATTTTTTTGGATTAATTTTGATTTTGTACTCACACAGTCTTTCAAATATTCTATGTAACACTATTAGATGGCCAGCCCTAGTTTTTTATTTACCTAGTATGTCATCGACATAGTCTTTAACAATATCGTGCATCATATCATGAAATATGATGATCATGGCTCTTTGATAGGTGGCCCCTATGTTCCTAAGACCAAATGGTATAACTTAATAGTATAATATTCCCCATGGAGTGGTGAATGTTGTCTTTTGTTGGTCTTTTAGTGTTATTCTGATTTGGTTATAATCAAAGAATCCATCCATTAATGAAAGCATTTCATAACTTGCTTTAGAGTCAATGATCATGTAAATATTTGGAAACAAGAAGTATCCTTAGGGAAAGCTTTGTTTATATCATGGAAATCAATATAGATTTTGATTCCTTCAGGGTTTTTACTAACTAGCACAACATTAGATATCCACTCTAAGTAGTCGATGGATCAAATACATCCTACTTCTAAGAGTTTTTCTAACTCTTTCTTTAGTAACATAGCTATGTGAGGATGCATCTTGCATAAATTTTGATTTACCGATTTGGCATTAGGATTTTCCACAAGGTGTAAAACCAAGGCAAGATCTAAACTTGGCATGTTAGAATAAGCCCATGCAAAGATATCTACAAACTCTTTTAATAGATCTGTAAAGACTTCATATTCTTCCCAAGTGAGGGATATGCCCAATTTTATCTACTTTGGGTTCAATGGAGTCTCAATATTCACCCCTAATGTATCCTTGACTAGAAGGGTTGAACCATATTCTAAGATATTTGGAAAATAATTGAACTATTGGGCTATATCAGTGTCCTCTACTAGGACTGGGTCTTCTAGTTCTCTAAGGCATGATGAATTTGAATCCCCTAATGGCAGATTTGGCCATCTGACAAAAATAGTAAAAAATTATTGAAAGATTTGATCAAACATTTGATGTTGTCTAAAATTGAACTCAAACCCATAACCTAGTTCATCACCATCATTTTCTTAAATGATGTGACCAAAAGTTTGACTTTTTTCAATGCTACACTCAGACCCATAGTGAAATTCATTATTATTTGTCTCTTCTATAATTTGCTCAAAATATTGATGCTCTTCAATCTAAAATCAAACTTGTAGATAAGTTTATCATTGGTGGTCTCCTAGTATATACATGGATAAGGTTTAACATCTCCATATAATGGTGCCTAAAATAGGTTTTCACCACTAAACTAGCCTTTATCCTTACTTTTTCCCTAGTCAAAAAGTGCCTCAAAGAGGTTTTCACTTTGAGACCTCAATGTTTTATTTATTTATTTTTGGGTAAGGGTGTTCAACCACTCTCCAAAATAGGTTTTAGGATCTAGTGTAATTGAAAACCCTGATTTATGGTCTCCTAATGGAATGTTATCTCTAAAGCCTAGAAAATCATAGAATGCCTCATCATTCTAAAACTCATCAATTGGAAAACTAGATTCTTGTTGGTCCCAATCTATCAGTTGGGGATAGTATAATGGCAATGGGTTATTATGAATGACTAGGCTAGGGGTATAAATGACATTATTATCAAATAGGTTGGTCTTATCTAGGTCATCAAAAAGGCTATGATCAAACTCTATTTTATTATTGGCATCATCGTCACTAGTCATTGGTGAATTAACTTGAATAAGATATGTGGGGTCGCCCCCAAGTGGTTTAAATCCAAGTCTATAATTTCCTTACACTTGGTCATAAAAATTAGCTCAATGCCTCCTTGTTGATTTAGTTTGATGCTTGTTCCTTCATAATCTTAATTTTCCATGATCCGATTGGGAATGGAATACTTGGGGTTCTTATAACAATCGACCAACTTATCATTATACAACCATGATTCATCTCCTTCAAGAGGGTTGCATTTTAGGTTAGAAACTGGTATGAACATGACTAGTTTTGGTTTATGATTTTGGCCTTTTCCCTTTCTTTTTCAGTGCATGTGTGGTGTAGCTTTAGGTCTTCCAAAAGAATTGGGGTTCTAAGGAAGGTTTGCAATATGAAAAGTATCATGCGCTAAATACTCTCATAGGTCATTAGTCAAGATCGTGTAATTATTGGAAGCTTCAGGAGGTGGTATGTGTGAAAGTGAATATAGGGAATTGGGATCAATGGAGTTGTATTTTGTTAAATCAAGAAGTATGGCCTTTCCCTTATCTTGATTAAAAATTAGATTCATGCTATATTGGTATTTATAGCTCTAAAATTTGGCTTTAAGATGTTTGCAGTGTTCATATGGATGAAAATATCCTAAAATATTTGCCTTATTCCTAAGTGGGGAAACTTGATACATCATTACAATGTTGATGGGACTGCATGAATGCCATGTAACAAAGGTCTTTCTAGGAGCATATTGTATGACAAGTCAAGATCAAACACATGGCAAAGTGTATCATGGGTCAAAGGCCTAATGATAACTGGTAGACTAATGGTGCCTTATGATTCTCTCTCTTGATTGTCATAGGCTTTGATGGTTATCATTTCTACTTGAAAATCCACCACTATGTACCCAAGAAGCTTGATGAGCTTTAGAAACACTATGTTGAGGCCTAATCCATTGTTTATAAGGACATGTTTCACTTTGTGCCTTTTTATAAAAACTTATATGTATAATGGATTATTATGGAGTGAGCTGAGGGATGACATATTGCTTTGGTTGAATGTGACTTGTTGTGCTAGAGATAGATGTCAACCCAAAGCTTAAAATTGGTCAGGGGATATGTCATTGGAAATAGTGGATTGGCTGAGGAACTCATTCAAAATTTCTTGTGGATTGATGATGTTCACAATAAATATAAGATGGATATTTGTGTTTCTATTTTCTATAATTGTTCCACAATATCAAACTTATTTTCTTAGACAATGTTCAATGGTTGGTTCTAAGGTTGAATGGCTGGTTGGATTATGGATGAAGTGGTAGATGGATATGGACCTTGGATGGTAATATTTGACTTCTGAGTTGTGATTGCATGATTAAGATTAAATACAAGACCATGATTCCTAACAAATGATGGTGATGGTGTGGGACTAGATAGGACAAGTGTCAGTTGCTAATGCACTTGTACATGGTCATGAGGCAATGATTAGTTATCATTATTAGATCCAAAATGATTAATCTATGCTTGCTAATTTGCCTATATGCGGTCCTAGGTCAAGGAAAGATTATCCATGTAATTGGATGAGTGGAATTATTTAGCAAAGGTCTATATTGATTGGTATTTGGTCTAGGATTAATGGAAATGGTATTAATGTTGTTGTCCCCCAAAAATATCACCCATTTTTGGGACAACATTTGAACTATTTTGGTCCTACAGACCAAAATCCTCTCTTCCCCTTTCAAAAAATTGTTCTGAGCATTCAGGTTCACTTTTCAAGCTTTCCAAAAATCTACGGACTCTGCAGGCTTGAATCTACGGACTCTGCAGGCTTGAATCTACGAACTCTACAGGCTTGAATCTATGGACTCTACAGGCAGGCTCAAATCTACGAACTCTCAAGGTTGGTTTCTATGGACTCTGCAGGAAAGAAAAGGGTTCAACACTTTGCCAAATAACAAATAATGAACCATTGAACCGTTGAACCAACAGGTTCAACGAGTTCAAATTTCAATGGTTCAACATGATTCAAAGGTTCAAAGGTAGCCTCTGTCAAAGAGAGAAGCAACAAACAGGTGGTTCAACAGTGGGTTCAACCAAAGGAACAGGCTCGGTTCAACCAAGCGGTTCAACGCTTTATTTCACTCGGGTGGTTCATTCCCTTTGTTTTAGCGTCTTTTGGTTCAATACTTAGTTCATTGGCTTGGTTCATTCAATGAAACCATTAGCTTGAACCATTTTTGGTTCAACCGATTGGTTTAAAGACATGGTTCAAGCAATAGTCAACCAATGACGTCCCCACAAACATCAAATTTAAGGTAAGGGAATATCCGTTGAAATTCAAATAAAGCGCAGAACTCAAAGGAAGAACCAAATGACTGGCTGGAAAGATAGCCTGATAGCTCAAATTGTAGCAGGAAGAGACAAAGTTGGAAAAGCTCGACTGAAGAGAAAAGCCTGCGGAAAAGTGCCTGATGGAAAAAGACAAGCGCAGCGAACATGACATGTGTTTGCATCCATGTTCCCCTTTTGGAGTTGCTTAGGAAAAATGTGTCGTGGAATCCATTTTTCGTGAGTTTATAATGAATTACATAACAGTGGAACTTGCCACTTGTCAAAGATGCATAAAGGACCTCCCCAAAGACATAGGCAAGAATGGCTATAAAGAGCAAATAAGTGCCTAAGCAGTGAAGAGAGGAGCGAGACCGAAAGATCAGAAATATTTTCAAAAGAGTTATTTCCAAGTAGGTGAAACAACAGATCGAGTAGACTTTTGAGTACACCAAACCAAGGACGTGGCCTGTTTTCTTCCATGAAGTAAAGATGAATGAACAACTGCACAGACGTCAGGGGGGATAGACCAGACAGTCCATATTAAGGAGAATACATATGGGATGAAATGGCATGCCATAGTTAAGACAACTACCCTATTTTCAACACAGTCCTTTGATAAACCTGAAAATGCCTTCAAGGCATTGAATGCACGGGATGGGCCAACATATGAAAATCAAGCACCCAAGTCTTTCTTTGGGGATATATATTGTAATCTCTCATTTTTTGTACAGTAGACTTCTCATTTTTATGAGAATGAAACTCTGCACATTTTTAAAGAAGAAGACTGAGACTTTGAGCTCAGGTTGTAATTTCATTTTCCTTGTTATTTGAATAAGAAAGCAAGTTTTTCCAGACTTTGTGCTGTTCTGACTTGTGTCATCTGAAGGTGTCCTTATTCATTTAATTTGGTGTGCAGAATTAGTAAAGGTAACAAAGAAGTGTCATGGAACCAATTGTGAGAAGACTTTGTGCTTTCACAATTGATTTTAGTCTGTGTTTTCCTTTCCTGTTTGTGTTGAGGATTTTGGGGAGACTTTGTGCCCCCATTATCCTTTGTGATATACTCTTTGGGTAGTCGAGGTGGAGACTTTGCAATACATTTTAGGCCTTTGGTTACTCTGCACCTTTGGTTACCTATTACCAAAAAGATTCTTGTTGTCTGCAAGAACAAGCACTTCTAAAAGAAGAGAAGTGCCTTCTGTTGCTTCATCATGATTTCTACTATTTAGGAAGAAATTTGGCTCTTGGCTGAAATTTGCTTCTAAAAGAAGAGAAGCACCTTCCCCAACACCCATTATTTCTCTTCTGTTTGTTAGCATCATCTCTGAAATAAGAGAGATGGATGGTTTATCCTACCCCCTGTGTCTCACTTTCTGCATATATGTATATATATATATATAGCCTCCTGCATCTCTTGCATATCTATAGGGAACCTCCCCTTGATGAGAGGAGATATTTTTCCCCTGTTGATGCAATAAAATTGCACATCTGGCCAACTGATCTCCCTATACTGTGGTGATAGGAACTATTTTGGTCACCAGTTAGCTGGCCGAAAAAATATTCACCCAACAGTTTTTGGCGACTCTGCTAGGGACACAGTGATTTTGTGCAATTTGGAACCTCAAGTTTTAGATTGAAATATCACCTATGTCTTACCCATTATCATTATCACCTTATCCATTATAGAGTCTGGTGACTCCCATCTGGGTCTTACCCATTATCCATTTATAGCCGTACCATTTTCATCCATCTCCATTATATTATCTAGTCTACAAAACCAGAGCTGCTGGGAAAGAAAGCGTACTTTGAAGCCTCAAGCTTTAATTTGAGGCAGGGCGAGTTTCTTTTCCATTTTTGTCCTATAATCTGGCAACTCCACTCAGATGTGTTATCCCTATTTTTCATAATTAAATCATGTCAGTTTGAGGCCCCTGGGGTAACTCTTTTGGCCCACTTAATCTAACTCCACCCCTGCATGAGCTACCACTCAGTTCAAGGAAGAATTTCCCCAAATTCTTTGGTGATGGAAGAGTCCACCCTGATGAACACATTGTAACCTTCACCATAGCCTGTGGTGTGATAGGGGTGGAATTTGAAGACATAGCAGTCAGGCTATTTGTGGAGACACTATAAGGTGCTACTGCAGACTGGTTTTACCATCTGCATACTGGATCATTGACTGGTTGGGACACTATCAAAGCCATGTTCGAAGCAAGGTTTAAACTAGCAAAAGATGCACATGCCCTTCTGGCCCAGCTCATGTAGATGAAGAAGGAGCCTCATGAGCCTATGAGGGATTTCATTGCAAGGTTTGACAAGCTGAGGAATCAAATTCCTATCATTACTCAACCAACACCTAAAAACCTAAAGTGCTTCTTCATCAACTCACAACTGCCTAAAGTAAGTTTTCTGCTAAGGCGTGCTGGCTAGATAGACCTTACTGAAGCTCAGGACATAGCTACTGAGGTAGAAGATGACCTTATCTTGGCTGAAAAGATAAGAAGGGATTTAAATAGAGGTGCATCTTCCTCATCTTCTGATAACTCACTTGTAGCCACCACTGACCCAATGGTGCAGAAGTTAGCAAATGAAATGCTGGACCTCAGAAGACAAATGTCCCAAGGTATGTTTTTTGCTCCTCATCAGGATGCCCCAAGGAGGATATTTCAGAATTAGGCATACCAAGGCAATGCTGCCAGGGGTCAAGGGTAGCCAAATCATCTTCCTCCCCCGCAAAGGAACCTTGCCATTAAAGCACCTCCAGCCAACTTAGTAGTTGGATATTTGGAAACAAAGCATGCATTCTCTTTCCAACCTGAGTTTAATCAAGAAGAGTCAGCTGGCGACTCCCACATTGGTTTCATGAGTTACCAGGATGAACCTAGAAGTAAAGGTGAAGCAGCTGAGGGATCATGCACAGTGTTCATTGGGCCCAAGAACTAGTCAGCCCATCAAGCTGATAAAGAAAAGACAGAGGAGCAAACTTAATCGGCAATTTCAATTGCTAAGCAGGGAACCACTCTACCTCTCCAGCTAAAGGATCTGGTAGTTGCTATAAAAGTAAGTACATCAAACATCTCTGCACCTTCTACTTCAAAATCACAAATCAGTCCTCCCACCCCTCCCATAAACCAAAAAGAAGAACTCCCATCCCTTGTGCCTAGTCCAACCCAGCCATTTGATATAGTTAATCATGTCAAATGTGTCAAGACCCAAATGGCGGCCCCTGCAACCCAACTTTTGTTTGAATCTTTAGGTAGGGATGAAATAGCAGAAGAATTGGTGGAGTGCAGCATAGGTGCAGAAGAACCCTCCCTCCCAAATAAAGAAGAATCTGAGATATCTGAGGAGGACAATCAAGACATGTGCTGGGCTGAGTTATTAGGACAGCAAATTATGGTACTGGACCATACTGTTGCACTCCAAAATCAGGCAGAGGAACTCTTCACAGGGAGAGCAAGGAGTTACAATTTTTAGTCTGAAGACCACCTCTTGCCTTGGAGCAAGAAGAAGAAAAGGCCAAGAGAAAGACGCATGAGATTGGTTCCCTGGTGGAAAGTTCCATTCCCCTGTCACCATTTTTGGGGACAAAATGGTTTCCTACTAGTTTATCAGGATGGCACACCATTTTCACTATCTCGCAGTGGGTAGCATTTGAAGTGCTTTAAATCTTGAGGCATAACATAAGATCATCTGTACATATGTATATTTGTATAGTCTTTAGTTCTGTTTTGTGTTTTTCATTTTCATTTTTAGAGCCTTTCTTTTTGGGTAGCATGACTCTGTAGCCCAATGGCACGCTTCTAAGGCATTGGAGATTCTGGATTCTACTCCCTTCAATCAATTTTTTCAACAGAAGGAAGTTCCCCAACTAGAGCCAGCTGTTGTCCCCCAAAAATACCACTCATTTTTGGGACAACATTTGAACTATTTTGGTCCTAGAGACCAAAATCCTCTCTTCCCCTTTCAAAAAATTGTTCTAAACATTCAGGTTCACTTTTCAAGCTTTCCAAAAATCTACAGACTCTGTAGGCTTGAATCTATGGACTCTACAGGCTTCAATCTACGGACTCTATAGGCTTGAATCTATGGAGTCTACAGGCAGGCTCAAATCTATGGACTCTCAAGGTTGGTTTCTACGGACTCTGCAGGAAAGAAAAGGGTTCAACACTTTGCCAAATAACGAAGAATGAACCATTGAACTGTTGAACCAACAGGTTCAACGAGTTCAAATTTCAATGGTTCAACATGATTCAAAGGTTCAAAGGTAGCCTCTGTCAAAGAGAGAAGCAGGAAATAGGTGGTTCAACGATGGGTTCAACCAAAGGAACAGGCTCGGTTCAACCAAGTGGTTCAATGCTTTATTTCGCTCGGGTGGTTCATTCCCTTTGTTTTAGCATCTTTTGGTTCAATACTTAGTTCATCGGCTTGGTTCATTCAATTGAACCATCAGCTTGAACCATTTTTGGTTCAACCAATTGGTTCAACATTTTGGTTCAAAGACATGGTTCAAGCAACATTCAACCAATGACGTCCCCGTAGACATCAAATTTAAGGTAAGGGAATATCTGTTGAAATTCAAATAAAGTGTAGAACTCAAAGGAAGAACCAAGTGACTAGCTGGAAAGATACCCCAATAGCTCAAATTACAGCAGGAAGAGACAAAGCTGGAAAAGCCTGACTGAAGAGAAAATCCTGTGGAAAAGCACCCAATGGAAAAAGACAAGCATAGCGAATGTGACAAGTGTTTGCGTCCATGTTCCCCTCTTGGAGTTATTCGGGCAAAATGTGTCGTGGAATCCATTTTCCATGAGTTTCTAATGAATTACATAACATTGGAACTTGCCACTTGTCAAAGACGCATAAAGGACCCCCCCAAAGACATAGGCAAGAAGGGCTATAAAGAGCGAAGAAGTGCTTAAGCAGTGAAGAGAGGAGCGAGACCGAAAGATCAGAAATATCTTCAAAAGAGTTATTTCCAAGTAGGTGAAATAGTAGATTGAGTAGACTTTTGAGTGTACCAAACCAAGGACGCGGCCTATTTTCTTCCACAAAGTAAAGATGAATGAACAATTGTGCAAACGTCAGGGGGGATAAACCAGATAGTCCATATTAAGGAGAAGACATATGGGATGAAATGGCATGCCATAGTTAAGATAGCTACCATGTTTTCAATGTAGTCCTTTGATAAACCTGAAAATGCCTTCAAGGCATTGAATGCACGAGATGGGCCGACATATGAAAATCAAGTGCCCGAGTCTTTCTTTGGGGATATATATTGTAATATCTCATTTGTTGTAAAGTAGACTTCTCATTTTTATGAGAACGAAACTCTGCACATTTTGAAAGAAGAAGACTGAGACTTTGAGCTCAGGTTGTAATTTCATTTTCCTTGTTATTTGAATAAGAAAGCAGGTTTTTCTAGACTTTGTGTTGTTCTGACTGGTGTCATCTGAAGGTGTCCTTATTCATTTAATTTGGTGTGCAAAATTAGTAAAGGTAATAAAGAAGTGTCCTGGAACCAATTGTGAGAAGACTTTGTGCTTTCACAATTAATTTTAGTCTGTGTTTTCCTTTCCTTTTTGTGTTAAGGATTCTGGGGAGACTTTGTGCCCCCATTATCCTTTGTGATATACTCTTTGGGCAGTCGAGGTGGAGACTTTGCGCTACATGTCAGGCTGTTGGTTACTCTGCACCTTTGGTTACCTGTTACCAGAAAGATTTCTATTGCCTGCAAGAACAAGCACTTCTAAAAGAAGAGAAGTGCCTTCTGTTGGTTCATCAAGATTTCTACTATTTAGGAAGAAATCTGGCTCTTGGTTGAAATTTGCTTCTGAAAGAAGAGAAGCACCTTCCCCAACACCTAGTATTTCTCTTATGTTTGTCAGCATCATCTCTGAAAGAAGAGAGATGGATGGTTTATCCTACCCCCTGTGTCTTACTTTCTACATATATATAGTATATAGCCTCTTACATCTCCTGCATATCTATAGGGAACCTCCCCTTGATGAGAGGAGAGATTTGTCCCCTGCTGATGCAATAAACTTGAACATCTAGCTGACTGATCTCCCTATGCTATGGTGATAGGAACTATTTTGGTCACCAGTTAGCTGGCTGACAAAATATTCACCCAACAAATTTTACCTCCTACAATATGGCCTATAACACTATTTTAGTCATGTGCAACTACATGATAGGTCTATTAGTTGTTGCCATTTTGACCTTGGTTCTATCTATTATTTTGGCATTGTTGGTTCTGCTATTGATCTTATTGGTTTAACCTTTATTATTGATACTGTTGATTTTATTTTTGCACTAGCCATTTTTGCTATTATTGTTGTTGTTATTATTGGTTATCTTGTGGAAATGGGTTTTGATAAATCTCATGTGTCTAATTGGAGGTTAAATCAACTAGTGGGATATCATGTTCAAGATTCTAGTAAAAGTGCTACAAAAACTTATTTGAAAGATCATCAAAATTTGTGATGGAATTCTTACGAAATTTTAAGAACCACTTTAAGGCTTGTCCAACCAAGCTTCTTGGAAACAACAACAAAAGGTATATATCGCTATATACCATTGGCTAGCATACGATAAAGAACTCCATAAAATGTGCTTTGGGGTCACCTTTCCCTTTATATTTATCAAATTTTTGAGGTTTATATCCTAGATGAAATGGAATTTTTAAGTACTCCATATTAAAAGGATAGGAATACACATCATCTAATTTGAACTTTTAAACCTATTTCCTAGCTTGGATGGTGTCAATTTCATCTTTCATCTATTGTAACTCTTACTTTAAGAAACTCATGGTAATATTGGCCTGGGTAGATGATTGGGAAGTCATAAATGAAGCACTTTAACTAACGTATAATTGAGGTAGTTATTACATTATGCTGGATTAGTTTAGAAACAAACTTGGAATACACATATGTGGATTAGAATGTCCATGTTGAAATTACATGCTTGGTTGTGCGATATTATAGTCAGGGTTGGTTATAAAGTTTTAATTTTGAGGATTTTGGGGTTAGGATGGAGGGATATACCTCTATTTTACCTACTATGGTTGAATAGGAACTCACTGCTGACTAAGCAAACTTTGTTGTTGAGTGGGAACTTGTGAGCCAGGACCTTGTCTCTAAACCTGTGGTACATTCTACACTAGACACAATTGCTACCTATAAGGTACTTGAGGAACATTAAATTTTTTTTACTACATGAATCCCTATTGGGAAATAGATGCATGTTATATATTTGGTAACTATTACTGACCAATATGAATATGTTATTGATTAAATGTTGTTTGCCTTTGAATTGATATATTAGTCTATGAAAGAAGAGATATGTTCATTGCTACCTGGTGAGGTGGAACATTAGTTGTCCCCTATCAAGGTGGAAATGTGTTCAACCTCTATTGCATTAGGATACTTGATTGTGCTTGTTGTTTCATAATATTACTCATCATATTTTTGTGATGAGTAGGATTCAACCTTTTTTGTTACTAAGGTACGACAATGGTTATTGGCTGGCTACCTAATCTTATTGATTGAGCACTTGAAGAAGTAGGTGGTTGAGGATTAGTGGTAGTATTTGGGTGAGTTTGGGATATATAAACTCCCACTCTTGGATTTGTAGAACCACTCATGGTGTTAACTAAAGGTACACTTGTTTATGAACTAGTTATTTGTGTACTTACACCACCTTGGTTTGTATTGGACATTGCCTGTGCATTTCCACTATGTTTTGCTCAATATTCTATGTAGAAATAATAGACACTTCCTTAATAATTGGCATATAGAACAAGTTGTTGACTGTAGTGTTTTACATGAATGGGTCTACACCTTGATTATCTTGACCAATCAATTATATTAAAACTCTTATTGAAGGAACTAAATCAATGAGAGGCCTATTTGACGAGATCATTTGAATAAAATCACATGTTAGTTAGAGAGGTTTTGATATGTTATCTGTATCTATATGAAGTGATGCTCCATGAGGTCCTTTCCTTTGAGAAGCATATCAGGGTCCTGATATGCCATTTAGACTATATCTAAAGGATTGTTATAAGAAGCCTATTGACTATACAATATGTTATGAGGCATTATTACTAGTCTTGGAAAATTTTCATGGGATAATTTTATCAAAAACTTATCCCCTACTTCTATATCTATAACCGAAATCTCACCTTTGTTCTATAATAAATGATGCTCAGACAAATATGGATCATATGTGAAAGGTGCATTAATAGAGTATGGTTGTTGGGGAAATGGTTCCTCAATTGTAGGTACCATAGATAGGTATTAATTAGTTTACTCTTGATCTTGATATAAATATGGTGTCATGTTAACCAAATAATGATCCAATGGGTCTTGGCTTTATGCCCCCATTTGAGCATTTTAAGATGGATAGGGCTCTGTCTCATAATCAACATTATCTGCATAGGGATCTTTAACCATTTCTTCTTATGCAGTGATATTACTAAATATCGGATTGTACATGAGGCCACTATGATATTAGTAATACATGTTGGGATCTATAGTAAATGTTTTACAACAAAAAGGGAATATAGTTCTAAAAACTCTAAAAAGGTAATGTCTAAAAAGATGTTCAAACTTGGTCTAGTCTAGTAAAAAGGATGGATATGTGTATCCAAAAAGGTTTATGAAAATATTTGTGATAAAATAAGATAGTGTTAAGTATCTAATGTCACACATCTCACACAAAAAATATCAAGTACATGGACTAAAAATTGAAATGTCAAACTCTAAGGTCAAATTATTTCAAATCAGTTTAATCTAGGAAAAACAAAAGTTGCTAGGTATTTTGGCCAAATTAAATGTCAAAATATAGGCTCAAAAAAGGCATACAATGAGACTTTTGGTCAAACAATGTCAAAATTTAGACTTTTAAACAAAGATGAGATTTTTAATCTAACAAATCTAAAACACTTATAACAAAAACTATGCATTTGACTATTGGACATGAACTCGATCAATTAAGTATTGTTGTCACTTAGATATGCACCATTTTAAGGGAAGGAAAAATCTCCCCTCATCCAAGTGGCATAATAGAATCACCTCTAGGCTTATGGGCACCCTAAGGAATGAGGTGAATCTCTAGATAGGGCTAGCTCCCTTGATGTACCACTTAAGATTATAACTAATACTAAACTTGGGTGGTGAAAAGGGAGAGAGATAACTAAAATCAAACTAACTTAAAGGAGGTGATACACTAAATTGACTAATGACATCAAACCATATTCATATTACACATGATAATAAGAGACTAACTCAATAAACAGTTTTCCAATCTACAATTTCTCAAATCAGTGTTACATTATGGGGTTATGGATGAATGCACAATGCTAGAAGGACTAGATAAGAGGAATTTAATGACACTAATGAAAATACTAAATCACTCAATCCTTTAAATATCCTAAAATAATTCACATGCCCTACAAGAAGAAGCTTTCCAACTACAATTAGGATGCAAGAATGAAACAACATGCTAAAGGATCCATAGTCTTCACTTATGTAAAATCAAACATTAAAGTAAAACACACTAATTAATGTGATGGAAGAGGTAAAAATAAATATTATTATTGGTCTATAGTATATAGATGATAATGGCTTTGCCATACTCAGGTGGAGTATAGAATACAATGGCTAAAATGGCTAGTTCTTATAGAACTTGAGAGAGAGAGGAGAAAAGAGAAGTCCAAAGGTCACAATGATGCTTTTCAAGCTGAAAGGAGTATTTAATTGTATATTGGAGGAGGATATGAGATGAATCTTAATTTTTTGGAATCCCAAGTGTCCATACAAGTCATAAACCTCATGAAAAGTGGCAAAAAATGCCTTATTTTGGCTAGGAAAAACTACCTTCATGATTTCCTCTATTTGAACATCCCATAACTAATTAAGACTAGGTAAAATGATTAATATGAAGGGTAAGGCCATCATAGATGCCTCTTCATGTATTGGTTGTAGTCTTGGTCATCTAGAATCATTTTTAAAGGAGCAATCATCATATGTTATTTAGAAAACTGCTCTTCCATGCACCCTACACACTTGGCATCAAAATTGGCATTAATTTTCCATTAAAATCCATGGGAGGAAGTGTTTTACAAGTTTCAATACATTTCATGGCCTTATAATCATTAAGGACACCTTAAAAATCCATCCACTTGAAGTTCTCACCCTTCTCACCCTTGTGTCCATTACGCCAGTTTTAAATGACTGAGTTGAAGTAGTTTATTTGTAAACCTATAAGTTTTTGATTTGAATAAAATGTACATAGGGAGTTATTAAAATCCTTTATATTCCTCCCAAACTTGATTTCAGCTCTTTAAATCTCCTAGAACCTATAAAACACAAAAAATGGTTAAAAGTACCATGTTTTGCATGTTGTCCATACAAGTCTATACAACTAGTCATGTGGAGTAGATTGAGTGAGTCCTTTCCAAGTTAAAATAGGTTTAATGGTCCAAATATGCCATTAAATAATCTTTCCAACTCCATTTCTCCAAATTGGTCACTAGGAAGGGATTGTAAGGGTTTTAGGCAGTTTTTAATCTTAAGATTGGTTCATAAAGATCTGACATCTAACCTTCAAAAAAATTTCAAAAAAATGGTGTTTAGAGACCCTTATAAAATATATTTGGACTCCCATGAAAATAATCATGAAATATATGAGTGATTAAACCTAACCTATCAAGCTCTTTTTCTATTTTCCTGCATGTCTGAGTTATATACGGGTCCAAAATGGCCTTCTTAATGTTTTTTATACCATGTAATGGATTTAAAATGCTTTAAATGTCCTCAAAATCATGTCCCAGTATTTTTTAAATCTCACCAAAGTCTGCAAGTGAATTTGGACTCCCATTTGCCTTCTAGGCCTAGCCATGCCTAGTAGGATTGTCTGCATCTTCAAACCTAAAATGAGTTTATGTTTTCCCTATATTTCACAAGCTTAAACACATCCAAAATTATACCATATACATGTTTCAATCCACTATAAATCTACTCTCATGGTAAAATTGAAAGTAATGTCTTCTTTGGCCTTTAAGCATAACCATGCCTCAATATGCTTTACTACAATTCTAGCAGTGTAGGGTACCCTGTTGAATTCCACTCTTTCCTAATTTATTTTTCATGTTTAAATATATGTCATTGAACTTTTTACACCTATAATTAATGTTAAATCAACCTTTGGTTCACCTTTTCTATCATTCTTCCCAAGAATGTAGGGTTATGTATAGGGAAAGTGCCATCTGTCTAAGACAAAATAGAAGGAACTTCCCCTATTTTTATCTAGAAACTAACCATTGGAGTAGCTTATATAGGTATTATATATTCCCCCTAAAAAAATATATCCTTTGATGACATCATCTGACCCTTCAAACTTTGAAAACCCAAAATAGACTTAGTGAAAAAGACTCTCAATAGGGTTTAAGACTGTAGGCTATATGATATAGGATTTTTTAGTCCCTTATTTGATTATTCCTAACTCATGAGGGTCCCACAAGATAAATTTTAATATGAAAAGAGTATTCCCATTCTCTCACCATTCCAATCTACTGTATACCTTTCCATACATTAAACTTCTCAAGGTTAAGTGCCACTTAAACTGACTATGCCTTTTACAACAATGACTAGTAAGTTATCTTGCATGAGTTAGGCATCGAATAGTGTCTAAAAACCCATTGAGAGTTTTATGGAGTCACTTTGTATCTTATTATTTCCATTTAACACTTTACTTAAGCTTAGACTACCATTTTGAAACTTAGTCCTAGTCATTGTCCTACTACTATCAGTTGACTGTGTTGCTCTTCTTAGAGACCCTACCTGTAGGTGTCTAATTATGTATTTTACTTTTTAAAACTTTCATAATCTTCCTCTAAGATCTTCACATGATTAAATTACTTCAATTACCTTGGGTTCCTCAAAACATTGCTAAAATACCAAAACTAACCTACTGACTGTATACCCTACCTGAATATGTTGCACAATGACTTTCATGCCATAATTTAAAATAAGCTCATCTCATTTAGGTCTATAGCACTCATATTATTTAAAAAAATTATTTCCCTTTTTGTAACCACTACATCCATCACTTGCTCAATGTAGTGCGATGTCTAATTATGCACAAACATTCTAGGGTTAGCCCCAATACTAAGAGGTGGTTTAACCATTCAAACCTTTAATCCCAGTGGGGTGATCCTAGTTTATATACCCACCTTCACCCATGGATAAGGTTTTAAGACAATTTTTGAAGGTGAATTATTGGGTCAAGGCTTCCCTATAGAACTCGTGAGAGGTGATGAAATCCCCCTCACAAGCCAAGATACAATGAAAATAAATGACTAAGTGAAAGAGCTTTAAAGGTTGCTTCTAGGCCACTCAAACCATGTAGGTCCTTTACGAGAGCCTTCAAACTTTCTCTTTCATGCCTTTTACTAAGGCACTTTGCAATAAATATGACACTTTTGATCCCAAAATTTCTCTAAAGAGGATAGATGGGAGAGCATACATGCATGATATTTCTTTTTACCAAATAAAACTAATTAAGCTAAGGTTTATTGAATAAAAAATTAGAAATGTGTTAAATTTTTAATCACCATTTAAAATGTTTGGTGATTTTATTTCCCCCCCTTGGCCTTAAGTTGTAAACTTTGAAAAGGAGACAACAAAAGTTAATCAATAAAACACCCTAAAAAGTTTCATTAACCACCAAAGGAAATATGTTTTATTCTTTTTAAACATCCCAAAAGAAGGTTAAAAAGGCCTAATTAAGTGTGTTTCATTTTTATTCAAAAGGTACTTGCAATAAAAATGTCATCACTTCCTTTATCTTTTAAGCTATTTATCAAATGAGACAAGCAACTTTCTATGAAAATATTAGACTTAATATTTTAAAACTTAAAATTAACTTAAATTTTACTTCATGTAAACCATTCAACAAATTCCATCTGACTTGGTGTCCATTGTTGCCTACACCTTGCCCTTATTCCACTCATTATTTTTCAAACTCCATTTCTCAATAGTAGCTTATTCTCCTTATACAGGCTTACTTTCTCCATTCTAAATTTTCACTTTAATCATATGTAATCATCTAGTTATTGATAGCCTTCAACGTTATCTCATTAAGATCAAATGATTGAGAGACATTCTCCCTCACCATCCACGTTCTTTATATCAAATCTCTTTTATTGAAGCTCTAGTTTTGTAAGACTTGGTCTATTGGCCTACACTATATTTGTCCTTTTGTGTAAGCTCTTCCCCTCATCTTATTTTTCCCATTACCATCATGCCTTAGGGGTCTCCTTGGAATGGGTTGTCAATGATGAATCTATTGGGTGAATATTTTGTCACCAGCTAACTGATGACAAAATAGGTATATCAACCTCAACATAAGGAGATTTATATGGCAAAAAGTGTAGGTTTACCATAGTAAAATGAGATAAATATATCCTCTCATCAAGGGGAGGTTCCCTGTAAACTACTATAACTAATATAAGCTAAAAATACACTCAGGGGTGGGATAACACTATCCATCTCTCTTTTTTCAGAGATGATGTTCACAAGAACAAGGAGAAATCCTAGGTAATGATGAAAGCATTTGTCTTCTTTCAGAAATGATGTTCAAAAAAGTAAAGGAATACTTCCTAAGTAGTAACTGTAACCACAAGAAACCCATGAAATCACAAAGTCTTTCGTTGCTTCTCTCACTGATGAGGACGCGTCAACATAGTAGAATGAAATGTAGCACAAAGTCTCCACCTCAACTACAAAAAAATAAAAGATTACGAAGGATAATGGGAGTTCAAAGTCTTCCCAATATCCTTTACACTGAAACAAAAAACACAAAGACTAAAGACAATTTGTGGCAGCACAAAGTCTCCCATAGTCGGCTTCAGGACACCTTCTAGGTTATTTCCACTAGTTATGATTATTTTATTAAATGGACAAGACTATATTTAGGAAAAAGACATAAGAATAATTTCTTAGATAAGACAATCTATTTTAACACAAAGTCTAAAAGGTCACTTGCTTTCTCATTCACTTGAAAAAATATGATTAACAGTCTGAGCTCAAAGTCTCAGGAATGCCTTTCAATTTGGGTAGAGTTTTACTTCTGATAACTGAGAGATCCCCCTTCTCCAAAATGAGAGATTACAATATATAGCACTCAAAGAAAGACTTGGCACTTATTTTCATGAAAATGGACCAAGCTGTATTGAATGCATTAAAGGCATTTGGAAATTCTATGAAGGGGCCATGCTAGAGCAGTTTTCTAGCCTGGAGTCTAGCGTTCTAATCATCTCAAATGTCTCTTCTACAACATGGGCTGCCTTGTCCTTTTTATGATGCTTACACAACTATCCATTCACCTTTACTCAAAGGGGGAAAAAAAGGCCGCACCATTGAATACTCATGTCCTCTTATGTCCACTTGGTGGACTGTTCCACCTATTAGAATAACTCCCCTACAAATATTTTTGAATTATCTACATCATTTCCCCTTTATTTAATGCATTTTGTCTCTTCCTGGTGATCTAAGATCTTAGGCTATCTTCTCGCTTTCTACTAGATCCTTTGGCTATTTGTTGAGTTTGTTCTCAGGGTTCGTACCATATTTGAAAATCAATGGATATTTCATGACCCTGAATTTGATGTCCATGGGGACATCACTGGTCACTTGGTTGGTTGAACCACTTTTACCCTTGAACCTTGAACCTTTGAACCTTTCATAGTGCATCGATTCAATGGTTCAACGGTTAAAAGTGGTTCAATGATTGGTGGTTCAAAGCTTTGCAAAGAGCCACACTCACTTAGTCTTCTTACAAGTTCAACTTATCATTGAACCAATCATTTGAACCATCTAGGTGAATTATTCTTCTGGAATCTTCCATTCGAAACATGTTCTAGAATCTTCTGCTTGAACCATTCTCTCAAACTTTTAACTTTAAACCCTTTGAACTTGTTGAACCGTTAAACCCCTTTGAACCTTTCTAAGTTCAAAGGTTCAATGGTTCGACAATTCATTTCATATTATTGAACTCTTTTGAACCATTTGAACTTGTTGAAACAATTGAACTCGTTGAAGCGGAGTTCGATGGTTCAATGGTTCAATGGTTCATTCTAACTCTTTGAAGCCCGTCAAAGTCTTTGAACCTGTTGAACTCTTTAAAGCAGTTGAACTTCTTTAAACTCTTTGAAGTGCTTAACTCTTTTGAACCTTTGAACCACTTTGAACCTTTTGGGGTTCAATGGTTCATTGGTTTAATGATTCATTCCAATTCTTTGAAGCCTATCTATGGACCTTTTGATTGAACCTCAGCATTAAATCATCTTTGTAACTTTTTGAAAATGCCTAAGTGTTGCGAACCTTTCTTTATGAAAGCCTGTCCATTAAACCTATGAGTTTCTTAGCTGAAAATGTTTGAATAAGTGGCTCAGAACATTTTTTGAAAAAGGGAAGAGATAATTTTGCCCTGCAAGACCAAAATAGTTAATATGTTTTCCCCAAAAACAAGTGACAGATTTTGGGAACAATAGTTGGCTCCAATTGGGGAACTTCCATCGATTGTAAAAATGATCGAGGGGAGTAGAATCCAGACTCTTTAGTGCCTTCATGTATGCCATTAGGATACAGAGTCATGCCACCCAAAAAGAAAAAGATGCCAAAAACAATGAAATGAATAATACAAAATAAACAAAGACTATACAAATGTACAATTGATCTTATCTAATACTTCAAAGATTGAAGTGATTCAGATGCTGCCCATTGTGAGGCAGTGAAAAAGGCATGCCATCCTGATACTTTAGCAGGAAACTATTTTCACCATTGAGTCGATGAATATCAAATGGACCTCTCTACAAGGAATCAAATTTTCCATGCATTCCTTTTAGTTGTCTCCTCTTATCCCACAACAAGACTTGATCTCTAATCTGGAAATCATGAATCCTTACTTTCTGGTCGAAGAGCCTCTTTACTAGACTTTGATCACAGTAATACGATCAACTAACATAATTTGCTGCTCTTCTAGTTCAGTCAAGAACATGATACTCTTGTCAATGAATCTTCAAAGGTTTGATCTTTGACTGCCTTCACCAACTTCAGTGCTAGTAATTATAGGGTGATTGGTATCTATGCATTCAAACCATACAGGAGTTGAAATGGTGACATACCTATTGCCCTCTTGGGTGTAATCTTGTCTGCCTATAAAGCATCAAACAATGATTTATGCCAAGTTCTCTAATTGTCATCTACCAGCTTCCTGATAATGGTCACCAAGTTTTTGTTGCTTGATTCTGCTTGACCATTTCCTTACAGATAATAGTTAGAAGAGTGGGAGAGGATAATCCCATAATTGTTGAAAAACTTAGAAAACTCTTGAGAAGTAAAACAAGCAGCATTATTTTTTATAATCTTAGTTGGCACTCCAAAGTGGGAGATAATATTTTCCTTGAGAAAATTACATACCACTTCCGAAGTAGCATGCTTAGTTGGGATGGCTTCCACCCACTTGGTAAAGTAGTCTATGGCTGTAAGAACATAATCATGTCCAGCACTTAAAGATGGGTTTATAGCACCAATGAAATCAATACCCCACTGTTGAAATGACTCTTTAATTACTACTAGCTTGAGAGGTATTGCAGCTAATTTGGGTCTTCCAACAAACTGTTGACATAGTTTGCATCTACGTACCCATTTGTATACATTTTGAAACATAGTAGGCCAATAATACCTAGCTCACAAAATATTATGAGCAGTCACAGGTGCAGAAAAATGTCCTCCATAGGATAGATTGTGGAAAGACTCTAAAAGTTTATACTGCTGCTCTTTGTCCACACAACGAAGGAATGCCCCATCAAGGCTCCTCTTATACAAACTATTTTCCCACAAGACATAGTTAGTAGCCTTGAATTTAATAGTTCTCCTTTCTTTATGAGATAGGTGGAAAAGACACTCATCATAGGTAAGGAAATGAGTGATATTAGAATACCACTCATCTATAGTAGTGACAAATAGAACTGTAGGCATGTCTTGAACCTCTGTTTCCTCATGCCCTGTTTCCTCTGGTATGTTATCAACAATTAATTGGTAGAGGCCTCTTCCTTGCACAAGATTGGTAAGTTTGATAACAAGATCAAACTCCTAGATTTTGGAAATCCAATTTCCCTTTCTGGTACTAAACTCTTGTTGAGTTAAAATGGACTTTACCATTGTATCAGGCACCAGCGCAATAGTGTGTGAGTTCAGGATGTAAAAATGGAAGTGTTTTATCACCTTAACCACTACGTAAGCATGATTCTCCATATTTGAGTCTTTTATTTCATGAGCTTTGAGAGGACAACTCATGAATGAGATAGGAGATTCCACACCTTCTTTATTTTGTTGAACTAGAATGGCTGAAAGTGTGTGTTCGGAAGCATAGTTGTACATTATGAAGTCTTTAGTATAATCTAGGCAAACCAGGACCGGGGCATGGGTGATAGCTTTCTTGATGTCTTGAAATGCTGATTTGCCTTCTTCAATTCAGTGGAAAGTAGCTTTTTCTTTCATCATATTGATAATGTGGTGAGTCTTTTCTATGAATTCAAGAATGAACCTTTGTAAAAAATTCACCTTTTCAAAGAAAGAGTGAATTGTAGTCTTGTTCTCAGGCAAAGTAAGATCTTGGATGGATTTGACTCTGTCTGAGTCAATTTCTATGCCTTCTCGAGATACAATTTGATCGAGAAGTTTCCCTTCTGTAACCCCAAAAATTGACTTCTTAGGATTTAGAGAAATGCCATTCTATTGACATCATTCCAACACTTGTTACAAATGATGCACATGATCAAGATGATGTTTGATAAAGATGGTCAAGTCATTAAGATATACCATAATAAACTTCCCCATTTCATTCATAAAAGTAAGATCCATTACTCTCTAGAAGCTGGTACTGGCACTGATCAAACTAAAAGGCATCCTTCGATAGGCAAAAGTGCCCCAAGGTGTAGTGAAGGTGGTCTTATGTTGGTCTGCTTCATCGACTTCCACTTGATTGTACCCTAAGAAACCATCTAACATTGATAACATCTTTGAACCAGTCATTGTCTACAGGACTTGATCCATAATGGGCAGGGGAGATCCTTTTGCACCTATACTATGCTCTATCAATTCTTTTATTATCTTATTTGAATTAATTTTTGGATTGTCACCTATAGGAATTTCATCAAATGACACATGAACACCCTCTATAGATAGGAAGTAGTTACCCAGTCCTGAAGATTCAAATAGAATTTGAGGTTTAGGGGATAATGTTTAGGTGATAATGTACTTTGACTCCTTCTTAAGGAGCAGTCTCTGCATGATGCCTTTGAAAAGTATCCTCACCTCAGATAGGTCCATGCTTAATTCACCACCAACATCCTTGTAGAAATTTCATCCAAGAAGAATGCCATAGGAGGCTGGAATGTCAGCCACCAGGACTATCATTTTAATCCTCTTTTCTAAAAATATCACAAATGCAAACTAGGCATCTTTGATCTGACCCAATAGAGGCACTTGTTTGTTTTCCATGGAGAAACATCTCCCAAAAGTTTTCATCAATGTAAGGTTGAGAGAGTCTACCACTTTGGTAGGCATGACATTGTTAGAAGCTCCTGAGTTGATTATGTAGTTGCTTAATTTATGTCTGTATATCAACAGGGAAACATAAAAAGGTTATATTTTCCCAAGGGCAGCAAGAGGAGTAATGATAAGGTTATTTGGGGTGGATGTGGGAATCACTTTTAGAATATATGGTCCTACAGGGGTGGCTTTATTCTTCACACATTTAACCAACCTATCCAACTATTTAAGGTTGGCTTTTATATATTCAAACTCAGTCATTTGAATTTTGGTCTTCTTAGTATGGTCAATTATATCAAATGACTGAAATGGAATAGGAATAGAGGAAGGAAGTTCCTCATAATTTTTTGGGGTGTGGTACTGGTCTGAGAATTTGAAGCAAAAGGGACAAGAATATATTTCAGGTATTTACATTTTTAGTGATCACCAGGTCCTTTGATTGAAAAGGCAGAGTGGTCCCTTGCTTAGCAATTGAAATTGATGGTTGAGATCCTTCACCTATTTGTCCCTTATTAGCTTGTCGATCTGACTGGTTATGGGACTTGGTCAATATATTGTATGATCCATCAACCACTTCTCACTTGCTTCTAGCTTCTTCTTGGTAATTTAGAAAACTAATGTTGGAGTCACCAGCTAATTCTTCTTATCCCTCTATGAAGAGATTAGCATCATCTTCTTGGTTTAACTCAAGTTGGAAAGATAAATCAGATTCAATTTCAAGACATCCAACTATTGAGTTAGCTGGAGCTACTTTAATGGCAAGCTTCTCCAATAGGGGAGGAAGATGATTTGGTTGCCCTTAATTCCTAGCAGTGTTGCCTTGGTATGACTAGTTGGGAAATGTCCTTCTTGGTAAATATCATTACTAAAAGGAGTAAACATCCCTTATGCCATTTACTTTTTGAGAGATAGCAACTCATTTTCCAGCTTTTGCACCATAGGATCAGTGGTGCCTGAAGAAAAATATTCAGAAGATGAAGAATATTTATTTCTATTAGGATCTCTTCTTATCTTTCCTACCAAGATAAGATCATCTTCAACTTCAGTGGCCAAAATATGAGCTATAGTAAGGTCTACATAGCTAGCCTGCCTCAACAAAAAACTCACTTCAAGAAGCTGAGAATTGATGAAGAAGGATTTGAGATTCTCAGGTGTTGGCTGAGCAATTATAGGAATCCTATTCCTCAGCTTGTCAAACTTAGTTATGAAGTCTCTCATACATTCATGAGGCTCTTTCTTCATTTGTGTGAGCTGAGCCAATCGGGCATGCGCATCTTCTATAGGCTTGAACCTTGCCTCAAACTTGGCTTTGAGGGTGTTCCAATCAGTCACAGTCTGAGCATGTAGATGATAAATCAGTCTACAACAGCACCTTGTAATGTTTCTATAAACAACCTGACTGCTATGTCCTCATACTCCATGCCTATAACACCATAGGCTATGCATAAGGCTGTAATATGTTCATCAAGATGAACTCTCTCATCACCATAGAATTTGGGGAAATTCTTCCTTGAACTATAGGGTAGTTCATGTAAGGGTGGAGTTAGATTCAGAGGACCAAATGTGTTACCCTAGGGGCCTTGGGCTACCATGATATGATGATTGAAAGGAGGGATAACAAATTTAGTTAGAGTATGTATAGACAAAGCTTTGCTAGTAGAGGAAAGAGAAGCTTTACCTGTTATTGGTGACCTAACATTGGTAGGAGGAAAACTCCTAGTTTGTTGAAGGTGAGTTTGTGGAGGGGAAAGATCAAAATTATTTTGCTGCACAAGCTCGAATATAGGTTCAACAATACCTTGAGCTCTCTGGCTTTGTGTATACCATGGATTTGCCAAAGTGTAAAATGGAAATGGAAAAGAATTGAAACTGCTTGTTCTTCCCTAGCAGAGTCACCAAAAACTATTGGCGTGGAGCGAGAGGGATGAAAGTGGAAATGGAAAAGAACTCAAATTGCTCATTCTTCCCTAGCAAAGTCACTAAAAAATGTTGGATGAATATTTTGTCACCAACTAACTGATGGAAAAATAGGTATATCAACCTCATCATAAGGATATTTATATGACAAAAAGTGTAGATTTACCATAGTAGAATGAGATAAATCTCTCCTCTCATCAAGGGGAGGTTCCCTATAAGGTAGGGGAGGTTCCCTATAAACTACTATAACTAATATAAGCTAAAAATACACTCAGGGGTGGGATAACACCATCCATCTCTCTTTTTTCAGAGATGATGTTCACAAGAACAAGGAGAAATCTTAGGTAATTATGAAAGCATTTCTCTTCTTTCAGAAATGACGTTTAAAAAACTAAAGGAAGACTTCTTGGGTAGTAACTGTAACCATAAGAAACTCACGAAAGTAGAAAGTATTTCATTACTTCTCTCACTAATCAGGACAGAGCAACACATTAGAATGAAGTGTAGCAAAAATTTTCCACCTCAACTACAACAAAATAAAATATTACAAAGGATAATGGGAGCTCAAAGTCTTTCCAATATCCTTTATATTGAAATATAAAACACATAGACTAAAGACAATTTGTGGCAGCACAAAGTCTCTCACAGTCAGATTCAGGACACCTTCTAGGTTATTTCCACTAGTTCTACTTATTTGATTAAATGCACAAGACTATATTTAGGAAAAATACATAAGAACAATTTCTTAGATAACATAAGCTATTTTAACACAAAGTCTGAAAGGTCAGTTTCTTTCTCATTCACTTGACAAAATATGATTAACAGTCTAAGCTCAAAGTCTCAAAAATATCTTTCAATTTGGGTAGAGTTTTGCTTCTAATAACTAAGAGATCCCCCTTCTCCAAAATGAGAGATTACAATATATATCGCTCAAAGAAAGACTTGGTACTTGTTTTCATGAAAATGGCCCATGTTGTATTGAATGCATTGAAGGCATTTGGAAATTCTATGAAGGGGCCATGTTGGGGTAGTTTTTTAGCCTATACTCTATCATTCTAATCATCTCAAATGTCTCCTCTAAAACATGGGCTGCCTAGTCCTCTTTATGATGCTTACACAGTTGTCCATTCACTTTTACTCAAATGGGAAAAAATAAGTCACGCCATTGAATACTCCCATCCTCTGATGTCCACTTGGTGGATTGTTCCACCTACTGGAATAAATCCCCTATAGATATTTCTAAATTATCCGCATCATTTCCCCTTTCTTTAATGCATTTTGTCTCTTCATGGTGATCTGATCTCTCAGGCTATCTTCTTGCTTTTTGTTGGCTCCTTTGACTCTTTCTTTGGTTGTTCATTGAGTTTGTTCTCAGGGTCTGAGCCATATTTGAAAATCAATGGATATTTCATTACCCTAAATTTGATGTCCGTGGGGACATCACTGGTCACTTGGTCACTTGAACCACTTTGAACCTTGAACCTTAAACCTTTGAACCTTTCAGAGTGCATCAATTTAATGGTTCAACGGTTCAAAGTGGTTCAATGGTCGACAGTTCAAAGCTTTGCAAAGAGCCATGGTCACTTAGTCTTCTTACAAGTTCAACTTATCATTGAACCAATCGTTTGAACCATCTGGGTGAACTATTCTTTTGGAATCTTCCACTTGAAACATATGTTTGAATCTTTCACTTAAGCCATTTTCTTGAACTTTGAACTTTGAACCCTTTGAACTTATCGAACCGTTGAACCCCTTTAAACCTCTGAACCACATTGAACCTTTCTAAGTTCAAAGGTTCAATGGTTCAATGGTTTGACAATTCATTCCATATTATTGAACTCTTTTTAACCATCTAAACTTGTTAAACCAATTAAACTCATTGAAGTGGAGTTCAATGGTTCAATGGTTCATTCTAACTCTTTGAAGCCCATTGAAGTTATCCAAACCATTGAACTCTTTAAAGCAGTTGGACTTATTTGAAATTTTTGAAGTGCTTAACTCTTTTGAACCTTTGAACCACTTTGAACCTTTCAGGGTTCAATGGTTCATTGGTTCAATGATTCATTCCAATTCTTTGAAGCCTATCGATGGACCTTTTGATTGAACTTCAGCATTGAACCATCCTTGTAACTTTTTGAAAATGCCTAAGTGTTGCAAACCTTTCTTTGTGAAAGCCTGTCTGTGGAACCTACGAGTTTTTTAGCTAAAAATTCTTGAATAAGTGAAGAACTTGAGTGCTCAGAACATTTTTTTAAAAAGGAAGAGATAATTTTGTCCTGCAAGACCAAAATAGTTGATATGTTGTCCCCAAAAACAAGTGACAGATTTTGGGAACAATAGAATCTTTAAATAGTGAGTGTTAATTCTACCTAGTAACCAAAAAGGATGGCCAACATCATCACATGTTTCATGGCAAAAATAAGTAATAAATAAAATCTCACTTCATAGTACACATCTCCATAATCCTATATTTACCAACAAATTATTATTCAATAAAGAATCCATTTTAGGTTATAAGCATACATATAAAAACTAAATAAAAGGTCCTCGAAGATAAGAAAGTTTTCTAACATTTTTTGATTCCTCCTCCACATCAAATTACGAAGCATCTAGAAGTTAGTCACTATCGCCATCATCGACATTCTCATCATGCTTCTTTGACTCCAACCCATCCCATTATAATGTTTGACATATATATGTCAATCTAAACATATAAAAATAAAAAAAAATTATAAGCATGATGAAGGAAAGAAAAATAAGAACAAACAATACTCACATTTATGTAGACAAAGTCATTATGCATGTCATTATTGCTTTCTTCATCATGGCCCTACTTCATCTGCTCTAACTAAAATACAAACAAATAATATATAAAATCATAAGGTGTGTCAAAAGTGGTTTATTATTTTGTATTATAAGCATGCAAAAATAAGCATATATGAACAAAATGAATGAAAAAAGTTTAAGTACGACTAATGATTCTCATACATCTTGGAACACAACATTGTTAATGAACATCCTCATCCCCTTGGCTCCACTCCACCCCCTCCCATTATAATATTAAACATGACATAACAAATCACGAAGTGGATGAAAAGTTAATAAATATTGAGTATAATACAAATGTAAACATAACATTAATTTTTTCTTGGCCAATATAAGGAGAATCATGAAAAGTACCTATGTTGTCCCCTTGTCTACATATATATTTTAAAAATAATCAAACACCCAGTGAGAATCCATAATGAGATATTGTCGGCCACAGAGTGGTTGTCACAACCAAGTGAAAATCCCACCCCCATTAGTGGATGTACCATCTAAAACCCTCTTATGATCTCTAATGAATCTATTAAATAATTTGAAGTTAGGACATACCTGTAGTGAGGATTGACTATTGATTTATTTGTCCTAAAATAATCAACGTAACAACTAATAGCATCAAAAAACAAGAATTGAACTAAACAATTCACCATCAAGGGTAATAGATAAAATTACATACAATCCATTCGATCTCAGCATATATTGTTTGTAAGAAATCACTTATATCCAGATCATCCATCATAAATCTAGAAAAAGCCAAAAATCTAAAATAAATAAAAATAATTTAACCATTTGTGCACATCCATTGGAGATGGAAGGGAGCAGAGGAACCCAATTGAAAGGTAAAAAGTCTGAAATGTCTAAAAAGGTCTAAAACAATATTAAAAAAATGCATCCATACAATCTTACATGGATAAAATGTAGCGGTGGTTTGTGTTAGACCTACATTGGACTGAAAAATAATGAAAACTATGGGGATATCACATGCAAATAAAAATGGCAAACAGATTAAAATTTCTCTTTGAAAAAGGTGCCTTCAGAAGTGTAGTCATAATCTTTGTTGGGTTAACAATAAATATATCTTTCAAATGTAATGGTTTATGTTTTTCGCTCTCCAATTTTTATGCATAATACATATTAAAAGGTTTAGGGTACAGAATAGGGTGGAACAATAATTCCATCTGACCCCTTTGATAGTTTTTCATAGTCCTTTAAACTTATATAGATTCCCATATTAATTATCATAGTTCCTCATCTTCCTTAATCATTCTATGTTCATAGTATCAATAAACTTTCATATGTCACAACATAATTACATCTCATTTCATGTGTCATGATACATGTTCAATACTTATCAATATAGCACAAAGTGCTTCTAGCTTGTAACCCCCTATCCAGAAAGAGGCTTAAAAATATGGTTTTAGTTTTGATACCCAAGTAGTAATATATTTCAGTTAGGATTGGTGGAAAACACTTTAGTAATAATATTCAAAACATAAGTATCATGTAAGTGGTGTAAAAACATATTCCAATTTCATTACTTTAAGAACAAATAAACTATAGGGCTCTAAATAGATATTGAGTAGCAAAACATGTTTACTTAAATATCTATATACTAAACATTATTTATTGTTTAAAATCAAGAAGAAATGATAAAAAGAAGAACATATAATACTACCAAAAGATAAATTTGATTTCTAGTTGAATATTAGTGATTTTAGTGAGCTCATGATATCATTTATCTCATTAATAATGGCGGGTAGATTCAATTGCAATTAATTGGTCAATATATAAATGTGATAACTAAGAGAAACAATTGCAATGTACTCACAATATGGATAGGATTTTCTCTCAAACTAGCATAAATAACTCAAATACAATGTTTCCTTCACTTATCACTATAGTTAGAAGGGTAAAATGAATGCCACCAAGCCCTTCCAATTTAATTTATAAGTGGCTCGAACCAATGAAATGGTTTGATTCCACCAATTAAAATGCTTTTGTGCTTGATTTTCATAAAGTTATATTTAGAATAATTGTCTACAATATTTTCATTATTACATATAATTAAAGAGAAAGGATATGCCCTCATATGGATCTTAATAATATTTTTTGAAAGTTCAGATTATTATAGTTTAATTAGGATTGCCATAGAGGACGTCTAGGACATCTAAGATGTCCCTAATGTCCTCTAATATTTATTAAAAACACTTAAAGGAAATGGGAGTGGAAATTTCCCTGGTTATTATGTCTCAAAAGCATCAAGGATGTCTTATACTAGTAAAAAATTAGGCTGATGCATTGCCACATAAATATGGTTTATATAATATTATTTTTACAATGTGTTTTGGATGGGTTATTGGGGACTATTTTATGTTTCTTTATAGTTACCTATTATTGGATAATAATTTGAATACAATTGGGAATTTTAGTCGTGTTATACTTTTTTGAACAATCGTCACATAAGTGGGTTAAATTTGATGGTCATATGAATGTTTCCTAGCTTTTTAAGTGTATTATATCAAATGAAAGAAGAAGAATTTTGTGGGTTATCAAATTTTATAAGGGTTATAAACATATCTATTTAGTTTTTTGTAAATCTATATTTAATATGTTGATGTTTCTTTCCTAGATTTTTAAGGGCAATGTTCAATGAATAGCCACCATAGAAAAATAATTGGCAATTAGGGGTGACTATCAAATTTATCTTGTGCTCGCAGGATCCTCTAATTATAATTCTCACTGCACTGTGGTCCTTATTCTGATCCTACTATTTTTTCCTTCCATAGAGGTCTGGTGCAATTTTTTCTTTATTTTTATTTTAATATAAAGTTATACTTTTATTTTAAAAATAGAAAAATAGTAAATACATAATATTCATATAACAATTCTTGACATCTATTAAAGAAATCAACTAGTTTTCAGTGAATGCACAGTAATCAAAAACTAATTTCTTAGACTTAAAAAAAAATAATGCTCAAAAAACAAATTGCATTAACTTTGTATAAAAAGTGGATCTATATTGGTGAAAATGCATGAAGCATCTTCTATTTTATTGTTAGTTATTTATTTTGTAGCACAAGGATAGTTACATTTGTTTTGTATAAAAATTATTGAATAACCTAGGGTCATATTTCAAATTATCTTTCATCTAGTGATAGATGTCGACCCATTACAAAGGTATTAGAATGAAAACTAAGCTTTTGTTGATTTTTTCCAAGTCTTTCAATTTATGTAAGCTTGGTTACAAATGTCTATGCAACAAAGGGTTGGAAAAGATCTAAGAATAACTTATATGATTGTCACCAAAGCACTCTCTAATAACGAATTTGAATTACATAAAGAACTATATTTTTAGATATTCCCATGGATCCTTGAGGAGCTTCATTTAGTATGAGGACCAAAAATGCATAGCTTTATTTATTTTTGAAACACTTTAACTTCAGCAAAAAACATTCAAATTGATGTCTTCACACAGGCAATTTCAGGAATATTAGTCTTACTTCCAAGTAATGGACTTAAGGAATCTCAAGAGATCACATCCCCATACAACTTGGTAAAGATCTTTAAGGCAATGCACATTTTACATGTTTGAATATAGAGGGACCTCAAATAGTATAATAGTTGTTTCTTGAATTAATTTTGTTTCTTTTATTATCTTTTGGAGATGTTTTTGGCACTCCTTTATTATACTGGATTCATGTATTGTGCACTTTAGTCCCATAGGCCATTCTTGGCCTCCTATAGACATTAATATCTAAATTAAATTAAATTACATGGCCATGTGAAATGCTATAAGTGGTAGCTCCTAATTGAATTTCTTTCAACATAGTCTCATTTTGTGTTAATTTTTTCAAGATCCCTTTAACCTTTATTGCATCAAATGAGAATTTGAAAGGCGATAATGGCTCATTAGTCACATGTTCACAGATGGAATCTTATTTGATGTGAAGTTCATTATGTGTTATGTGGAATGATTAGTTTTCATCTTTACTTCTATAAACCTCACTTGAATCTGCCTTTACCTGTGATCAAAGTGGCCTCAATTAGATTTAACTGATATTAAAAAATATATTAAGTATTATTATCTTTAAATTAAATCGATGGCCTAGAAAGAGACATGTGACAATCATCTGATGGTCACTCAGCCACATATTTAGAGTGGCCAAAATTAAAATTCATTGACCTGTTAATATATATTATTTACTTTATTCTCCATATTGGTCCATGGTTTTCCACTTGACACCATGAGTAAAAGTGATCACACATATAAATAACAAATAATATGTGGTGGCATCCCTAGTTAAATAATATGTGCATAATTTTAAAAAAAAATGTGATCACAAATGGACAAGTGGGGTCCTTTCATACACCATTTGTTGATGGGGTTTAAATGGTCAAAATGCAGTTCAATTTTTTTTGGGTCAACACAAAAGATACATGGTAGCTTTTTAGTGGTCACAAAGTCATGAAATGGATCTCACTTTAAGGTGGACTGGTCAACTGCATGGATTCATGGATTTATATATTTGGGTTTAATTTTTAATAGGTTCCATAATTTATGAATTATTTAAATTCTCAATCTTTAAAATTTTCTAATGCTCATCTTAGTTTCCACTGTGAAAACATTAATATCTTCCTCATTCTCTCTTGTGAACTACTTTACAATTCAAAATCTTAGTCAATGTGAATTAATTTGAAACTACTATGAAGTAAATATGGATTTTTACCATTTATTCTTTCCTGTGATACATGATTTATTCCTCTTTAAATGCCTCATGTGTTTACTTTAGTTCTCATTGTGAAATGGAAGCCATCTGTGAACTATGTTATTTCTTATTGATCTTTACGTACTGATTTTAATTCACATTTGAACTCAAAAGTGCACAATGAACTCAATTTTTTTGAATTCATATTTGAAAAATCTTTGTATTGTTATATTTATTCATCTCTATGATGTTTTAGTTCTTTTAGTTTTTGACATGGTGATGGGCATCAAATTTAGTTTTTATACGATAGATTATCCTCTTTTTGCATGTGGCATGATCATGGGGTATGAAATTCATGGAGTTCACTTTTGTTAATTATGGATCTATTAATTTATTCAATTACCTTTTATATATGTTGAAATAATATTTTTGATAAATAAAACTTTTATTTAATTGAAAATATTGTAATGCAAAACCATACAACTAGTATGTCGATACTCTATAACCTTTACAGAGAACTCAAATGATGAGCCACTATGTCTTATTCCTATATACCATAAACCAATCATGCGAGTAGATAGTTAGACTTGGTATTCTTACACTACTTCAACATCTACCTCTGATGGTTCAGGTTGACCTCTACATCCTTTGACACAATTCTAGTGATGAAGATGGACTTTGATACTTGTAGTTTCCCCCACAATCTTTTCCAGCCCACTCTGTAAAGGTTTTATCTCATCTGTATTGATTCCAATAATTTATAATATCTATGTATGGAGCTTTGATTCCTTTATAATTACCTCAATGATATTTTTTGAGAAGTAATAGGTTGTCATTCATAGCTTCAATCATGTTAAAATGAGCTATGCAAAATTCTTGAAAGTGTTTAATCACCATCCCTATTTCTTTTTGGTGCTCCAAGTTTTCATTATTTTATTTTAGAAGAAGATTATTGATACTCATCAAAGTATCATTGATTTTTTTAATATTACTGCCTTTATCTCATAACTTATCTTGGTTGGTATTGTTTTAACTATTCCTTTGAGGATGAGAATCGCCCTCTATTTCACCAATCTTCAATGCCTTGTCATTATCCACATGCATTTTCTTTTTTAATGGGCATGCCTCCTCACGGGATGCCTTTCACTTTTTGGGATCCTATCTTTCTTGTTATTTCTCTTGGATATAAATCATTTGATAGTTTCCAAGGATATTCATTCCTCATTCTCCCTTTGAATCCATTTTTTACCTCCTTGGTAGGTGGTGTGAAACCTCTTTCACTTTTGATCATCTTCAGAGTGGTCATGGATGGACTTGGATGTGTTTCTTCCTTGCCCATTATTATGTTTTGAGGCATGCACTTTCTCATTTCTACCTTGATTGAGGTTGGCTTTGGTCTCTTCATTTAATTTACTACTTCTCCTATGCTCTTCATTACTAGCCATAGAATAGTGAGGTCAATCTACACTATACCTTCCTCTTTTAGCTAGATTTTCATCTACTAGTTTTGTAAGATATTTGATACACTCTAATACTAGAATTGAGATGGATAATGCATAGTGTATAAATTGAATAAGTGACATGTTTATTTTACTAAGTAGCCATAGGGTCATCCAAACTATACCAAAGACTAATATGCTTGTAAAGATACTAGACATTGTGTTATATATGGGCAACACAACACCCGATATGATAAAAATATCATCAAAATTATGCCATTATTGTTAATTACCATTTAAGGGCAGTCTAATGAAAAAAAATCCTATTCAAGATTGAAATATCCCTACATTTTCCCACTATTCTTCACGTCACTGCCTTTTCCCTTAATATTCTTACACAATCATGAGATTTGAGTGACAATGATGGGTAGCTTTTTCCTATTTTCTTGGTTATCATTTGGCATCTTTCCTTTCCTAGTTTCATATAGGTATCACTGTAATGTTTTATAACAACCTTATATAGGTAGATGTTATTTCATGTCAGGATTGTGTTGTTTCAAAAAAGTTTTATCATTTGAGTTTCTAAAAAAGACATTCAAAATAAAGACTCTATGTTTTATTTGTCTTATTTGGAGGAGCACTCCAAAATTATAATAGAAACCAAATCAGCCATTTTTGGGATCTTATGGACCTCTCTCATCCTCTCAATATTTATTATCATTTTTGCTTTCGTGCCCAAATTTTCCATCCATTTATTGATGTTATTACTTTCTCTTAAAACATAGTATTCTTGGAGTTCTTTGAATAAAGGACATAGATTACTCACTTCGTATATAATTCTTTTGATTCTCTAGTTTGCTACCTCACTTATTCTAAAAGAGTAGATAATAAAAAATGAAACCCCTTCCACAATTAATTTTTTAATATTTGCTTTGATGGCCAATTTGAACTTGGTAATTAACCCTTCCAATTTTGTAATGTTATTTGAGTTATTTACCATGTAGAGAAGCTTGTACACTACTAGTTGCCCTAAATTATCTCTAATGACCACTCCTGCTCTTTAGTCTCTAAGGTTTCCTTTAGAGGTGCCATAAATTTTTAATTTGCACCAACCTCTTTCAAGAGTGATCTATTTCACTTTTTTCCTTAGAGTAATCTTAACTTGTTTTCCACTCAGTATTAATGTATCATGTGTTACTTTAACACCTTCTCAATTTTTTAATGTTTTTAACTTCTCTAGACTTGCTTCTATATTTTTCCCTTGACATGAGATATATGTTTCAATAAAATTTTGCTTATTTTCTTAAGAGAAAGAGAGAAGAAACTAAAAGAGGGTATGTTAGAAAAACCTGATATGTTATGCACACATTGATCTAGATGATTGTAGATACTCCTCTTTATCTAGGGAGGAATGACCTAAAAATAAGAAATAACTAAAGAAATGGTTGATTAGTTGGGTGGATTGCCTAGCGTAAGATAGATCCAAGAAGCACACACTTGTTAGGAGGTTGTCAATCCACACTATTAAATAATTAAGTTTTAAAAATGAAAGATAAATTACTTGCATGAATAATAGAAGCTACTATAATCAAATACAATAAGTACTTGAAAATATATGAATTTGACTAATTGTCATGATAAATGATTAGATATTAATGCTAGATAAATCAAACATGGTTCAAAAAATAGGGTAATCCTTTGTGATAAGAAAAAAATTCAAAAAGTGGGATTTTGTTAGGGTCTGATAGGTTAAATCAACTTGCTATTGGAATTGACACATAATGACTATCAGTGGTTGGGTAAGACTATTGGTGGTTAGGTGACCATCGACAGTTGGGTGACCATTGGTGGTTATTGACAAACCATTGACATTTAGGTGACTATTGATGGTTACTTTCAGATTTGGCTTGGGTAAAAGAAAGTTTAGTTGGGAGCTTGTGGGGAAGTTCTAGAAGGTGGGTTGAGAGAGAAAAAAAAGAACTAATAACTGAGAATAGATACTTAGCTTTATTGTCATTGATCTAAACAATGTTGAGGTAAGGGGATAAAAACTTATTATAGATCCTAGAATAAATATGACAGAGTATCAGTGTCTTGGATGAGATTGATGAATTGTAGCACTTATGATCTTTATCATTCTCATTGAAAGCTTCTTTATATTCACCAAAAGTGAGAAGAACACTTGCATATGAAGCTTTGCACAAGAAATTGTGATTTCTACTGATCATGTCTTCCTCTTTCACCTCTTCTTCCTCTCCTCATATATAAGGAAGGGAGTGGTGAAACATTAGTTTCAAATAATATGTTTAACAAACTATTTAAGATTAGCCTAACACACATTGATTATGCACATGGATCAAATAACTAAAAATAAAAAACCAAGCTACAATTATAGTGGTAATCAACCCTTGAGGTGGTTAAAGGTTAATCGTTAGTGATCGAGGCTAACCATCAACAGTTATGGGTCCACAATCAATAATTTATAGGACAAAGGTAAAATGACTAAACTAAGCCATTGTGACTTAGGTTGGGTATTTGAAAGGTTTTACTATGGTCCTTAGGGGGACAAGGGGTGATCTAAAGATTGGTATGTCATCTAGGATTATAGTGTGTAATTTTCTAGTGTTTATATTTTCCCCTTTTTGTTATGCATTTTGTTTCAGTAAGCTACTAAATAAAAAATGGATAGTGGGTCAAAGGTGCAACTGCCCTGAGTATGGGAGGAGGTGTTTCCCCTCAAATCATAAAGTGATGAGGTAAAATAGAACTAGTTATGGGATTGATAAGTTGTTAAGATGGTGATAAAGTTATGCATTTATGTGTAAATATGTGCATAAAATGTGACTAAGTATGATAGCATAGATCGTGCATAGACTAAGATGTCATAATTGAGGTAGTTATTAAAATAAGGTCAAGTACTAGAAGAACAAGTGATAAATGGACCAAGTGACCATATTTAGGCATGGTGATTAAGTTGTATTTATAAACACAAGTCCCCTTGGCAAGGTTAGTGTATTCACATGTATCCAAGTTACGAAGTGATCTTGAGAAGACATAAATAGTTGGTGCATAAAAGGTAATGAAATTTTAAAATGTTTAGCATGGAAATTTAGTCTATGTAGTTAAAAATACCTATGTAAGTTCATCACAAAACATGAAAAATTAGGGCTGAAATGACCAATGTTGAGGTTATATGGTTAGTTATTTAGTTGGCATAGAATGTGATCTCCAATGGTATGATTTGGTAATGGTAAGGGTGTGAGTGGGCAAAAATAATTTGATCATGGTTTGAAATGATGAGTTAGGGTAGTTGGAAAATTTTAAGGAGGTCAACCATCGATGGTCAGGGTTGATCACTGACATTCACCTCTTGACCATCGATGGTATTATATCAATCCTAAATGGGTGACTATAAAAGGTTGAATGAGCATTATATTTTCTCATTTACAAACCTATGGTGACTACATTGTGGCTCTAGTGAGAAAAGTGATGATAACCGAGATGTAGTAAGTTGAGCGATAGTGTGGAGTGAGGTAATTATTAAGAGTTAACCTTTGAACCAAAGTAAAGGATAAATTAATTAGGATGCAATGAAGATAAAGAAGAGCACGAGGTTAAGTAGTGATAGTTCTCAGAGATCCTCCAGAATAGTAGTTAAGGAATGAGGTAGGTTGTGTAATTAAATTTGTTTTTGTTTTATGAATTTGTTGTTTGGTTGAGTAAGTGTGGGTGGATTAGACCTAAGGTCAGGGTTAGGGTTTGATATTGGGGGTTTGGGTAATTTATGTGAAATTGGTAGAGGGGGGAAGAAAAGGTAAGATAGGTGAGGTGTTTAAGGTAGTTTTTAGTGGTTTATTATGTTTTTGATTGATTATTTTGAAGGTTTTTTAGGTTAGGAGTAGGGTAGCTTCACTGATGGTCATCACACAATAACCATCAAATGGTAAAAGTGTCGATCATTGATGGTTGATGGTTGATGGTTGATTGGTGACGGTTCTAAAAGAAACCATCGTCAGTTGACCCCTGATTGTCAATAGTTATGAAAAGTTTTTAAAATAGGGTAAAGTTAAGTTAAAAGGCTTAATTTAAGGTTTTTTAGGTAAAGGTAATAATTACAGGTATGGGTTTAGAGTGTAGGTGAAGATAGGATAGGTGTAGTTGAAGATAGGCCTTAGGTGCAGGTCAACTTAGGTGAAGGTTACAATGCAAAGAGGTTAAATTAGGTGGTAAGGGTGATATGTAGAATTTGTAGCCCAAATATGTTGATATTAGGTGAACTAAGGTACTTGTATCAAAACTTGCAAGAAAGGGAGTAGTTGTGGATGAAAGACTAGGTGCCTTAAATCCTCGATAAGGTATGTTGAGGCATAATGGATGCAGATTGGGATCACATGATGAATATGGGCCTCAAAGGTATGAGGTAATAACAACATGTGCTTCAAGATGTAGCTATGTTAGTGGTACTCATCAAGAGTTGGGACCCTACTACTAACACATTCTCACTTCTAATGGACGAGATCACCATTTTGTCAAAGGACATCCACCAGATAATGTAGTTACCTATATAGGGTGAGTTGATATACCATATCAACAATGATAAGATAGACGAGTAGATGGATCACCTATACAAAGAGGACCTCATGCTTTCAAGGTAGCATTCAGGTGGATTTCACTACACACCTTTGTATAATCAAGATAAGGATAGTAGATGACTATTCATGATGATGATGATGATGATGATGATGATGATGATGATGATGATAGTTGTTACATGTTATGCACTATAGAATTTGAGTAGTGAGAGATTTTTATAGTTGTTATTGGGGATACTTGTTGACATGTGGCTGGATAGGACAATATTTGCATGGCTACCTATCCTATTATCTCATATTTATTAGGAGATATGGGGATACCATGCCCATAGGAGATATGGGATCAACATTAGTTTCATGCTAAATTACTGAGCTTATGAGCATATTAGGGTGTTCCAACCAGCTAAAGTGTCATGGTATGGTTTTGCATAGATGGAATTCAAAGTGGGTTATATGAGGTGGAGAGGTGATTACACTCTCACAATACTAGTAGGAGGAGCGCGAGACCTAGACTGGTATAAAGTATGACTAGAGGCACTAGCTATGGGAGATGTGATTTGACACTTATTGTTATATTTATAGTAGAGGAGAGCTATGTCAGAAACACATTAACATTGAAAATATATCAGTGGATTTTTAGGAGGTGAGACCATGAGGTTGAGTTTATCTCATTTGATAGGGTGAGGAGGTAGTTCAAACTCATCCAAGATATCCCAAGTGAGTTTTTGAGATATAAGTAGGAGGACATAAAGTTCCCACTACCTGTACTAGATCTAGAAGACATGTTTATTATTCATAAAGAACTACTGATAAGGGCTGACATTGATGATGCAAGTGTTACTAATGAGTACCTTATGTGGTTATAAGCACACTATAATGAAATAATTTTTGGAAGTGATGATGGCCAATAGGAAATTAATGTGGAAGTAGAAGTGGGGGTGGTGATCATAGAGATGAAGATGGCCTGAATAAATAGGCATTGATTAGTGAGAATGACTAGGCATGGGTGGAAATAACCATGGCACAAACATCCTTAGTAGCAGTGACCTAGGAGGGGGATGCAACATAGGGCTAGGTGGCCACTCTTACTAGAGAGAGGGATCAAGATAGACCTCAGCTAGTCATAGTTATATAAGAGAAAGACTCTCTTAGATAAGTAGGAGGGTGACCACTGACACATACAAAACCACCAAGCACTATCTCTATGCAAAGTATGTGCCCATAGTCAAGGAGTTAAGGTATTATGAGGCCTTAAATTTTACACATATCCTAAATGAGCCTAGATAGGGTGAGTATAAAGCAATGATTGATGGAAGGGCCAACAGTGTGACACTAGGTCAATGGGTTGCATTTGTAGGCTCAATAAGTGGGTATGTTCTAGGTCTCCAAGGTCTTAGACTGTTATGAGACATTATACGTTTGATGCACTATATGATTCTAGTACTTGAGTATGAGCCAATGTAGTGAGATGTATATATCTATTAAGAGACATGTACATTATTGTATATATGATCATTATTTTAATTATGATTTCATGATATATAGATGTGACCCTGGTTAATGGTTCATGTTGATGGTTATAAATGGTATGTTGTTTATTTATGATGTGGTGTTATGATGATTATGATGTTTATGGTTTATGTGTACTCACCTAGCTAGCCATGTGATGATGTGGCTATTTAATTTATGTTAATGATGATGTTGATAGTTGATGGATGTTTTGTTTATGGCATGATGACAATTATGATGTTTATAATTATTGTCATAGTTATTGATGATGATGTTCATGATATGGTTATGGTTTATTGGTGTTTCTTATTGATTATGTAACTGATAGTCATGGCATGGTTATAGTTTATGGATCATAGTTCTATAGATGTGATAGATGGTAAGATGATTATGATGTTATGATGTTGATATGATATTGATGATTATGTCTATGAGGTTATGATATGATGATGTTTGTTATGATGAGATGTTTTTTTGGACATGTGGATGTTTTGTATTAATGAATCCTTGCTTTCTTACCTAGATAGGCATTTTATGGATAGCATATATGGATGATGTATGATCGAATAGTTGTAGATGTGATAGATGCTTCATGATTAGTTGGTGTTTTTGGTTATTTAGATGAGATGATTATGATATGATGATGTTATTTTGAGTATATAAATGTTGAGTTAGATTGTACAAATAGACATGTGATGACTTATTGATTTATGATGGAAAAAAGGTAATGTTGTGATGATTATATGTTTTTATGATTGGTTATGATGGCTAAGATGTTATTTTGATTAAAAACATATAAATAAGGCACACACAATTCATCTTTAACTATTTTTTATGAATTGCATATGATTAGATGAAGGTGGATAAACCTTAAGACACATAAAGTAAGTTGGATAACAAAACTAAATGTGAGAAAAATAGGATAAGTAAGAGGCAAACATCGTAATGAATGTATCAGAAATTAGATAAGAGAATAAGAAGAAAGCATGATGCTTCTTATTTGTCAAGGACTAAAATAATTGGAAGTATGATCAACCTACAAACATAAGTCCTTTAAATGCTTCATACTGGCATTTCTTAGTTATTTAAATAATTTATTGCTCATATAGTGCCAAGTAAGCTCAAAATCTCTTATTTATAGAGGGTCTAAAAGGGATATGGATGATGGAAGAATCTAATGGTGAGATTAGCATGCCTCTTATGTAGGTTGACAAAGAGCCAGTATAAACAAGTCCATGTCATATAAAGTGTAGACTGATTGATGTGGGAAGTTTACCTATAAAATCTGATTATGACATATAAATTATTTTTGCCTTTTCTAATTTTGATAATAGGTCTTTTGATATTTTGTTATTTCTTGGAGGGGAAAGGAAGCTGATCAATGTGGGAAGCTTCCAAGAAAAATTTATGCTCTAAAAAATGCTTCACTCAGCCATCCTTCAACGGAGTGGTCTAATTTTGTGAGATTTATTTAAGGCTTTTAATAGTTATCCTTCAAAGGAGTAGTCTAACTTATATTGAGAAATTTTGATATGTTTTGGTAGTTGTCCTTCAAGTGAATAGTCTCTGAATGCTAGAAATGACCCATGATTTTCTTTTCTCCTTTTTTTGTTTCCCTTTTTTTGTTGTTCTTGATGACATATACTTCCTTATATAAGCTTAAAGGTTCACCTTTATAAATTTAGAACTAAATCACAATAAGGTTGATGATGGGAAAATAAGTTTAAGTGACAATGATCATGGGGATCCATACATTAAAAGGTATAAAGTACAATGATAATCATGCCATGGGTAGAGTCATGGTACGCATGTTCAAGATTAGGCTAAGGTTGTGATAGATAATCACATGATTTAGCTTTAATTAGCTATCCTTAAAAATAAGGAGATGAAGGTAGATTGAAAATAAGGGATGAGCTAAAGCTAAACAAAATGTGAGTTTGATCTTTTCCAACCAAAAAAAGATGTTGATGCAAAGCATTAAGGGGCTCAAGTTTTAGGTTCCCTTCAAGAGATGATAATCAGTAAACTGCTAATTCATACTTATGAATAATGATATAAGGTCTAACCTAATTGAAAGTAAACTTGCCTTACTTCTTTTTTTCCATATTGGTGACATGTTAATTTTCCTTTAGGATGAGATCTCTGATATTGAATTCTCATACTCTAAGTTGTTTTTTATAAGCATGCCTGATTCACTCTTGATAGACATGAATATGGGTAAGTGTGGTTAAACATTATTCATCAAGCAGCTTAAGTTGGGTTATATGTTCTTGACGATAATCACCCTCAGAAATGATATCTTGTAGGGTATGTGAAGAGAGGGAATTTATAATTTGAGAGGCAAGATAAAGTCCACTCCAAACACAAAATAGAATGGGGTATCACTCATAGGGGTTCAAATTCTAGTATGATATGCCCATAAGGTGAAGGGGATGTGTATATGTCAATCTTAACCGAAAGCATTAACTATTTTAGTTAACATGTTATTAAGATTTTTATTAGAGGCTTTCACGTATCCATTTACTTGTAAATGACAAGGTGAATAGAAACTTAGCTTGATACCAAATGTATCACAAATAGCTTATAAATTCTTGTTTTTAAAATATTTACCATTATTAATGATTATTTTGTGTGGAACAACAAAATGATAGATGATGTTGTGGTTAATAAAGTCGATGATATTTTTGGCCTTAATTGAAATGAGATGGGTAGTCGCTACCCACTTGGTGAAATATTCCATTGTAGTGACGATAGAATGATGTCACTGTGAAGAATGAGGGTTGATTTCTCTAATAAGATCCAAACCCCATTGTGATAAGAGCCAAAAATCTTTGGATATTTGGAGACTATGGCTAGGTGTATGACGTAAACTAGCATGATGTTTGCATTTAACACACTTCTTCACATAATCACAATAATCCTAGTTAAAATTAGGCCAGTAGTAGCCAAGGTGAAGGATACATTTAGTGATAGATAGACCACTAAAGTGGCTAAAAATTCCACCATACATTTCCCTGATAGCCTGACATGCTTCATGACTATGTAGGCAATGAAAGAGGAGACTATCAAAGCCATGTTTATAAAAAATTCTCCCCAGTATGGTATAATGTGAGGTGATCTAAATAAATGCTCTTTGAGCATTCCTAAAAAGACTAGAAGGAATGATGGTAAGGGTGAGATAGTCAAAGATCTACTTAAACCAAAGATCAGGTTGGGTATCCTCCATATTGAAGATAGTAGGAGAGTCTAATTTGATATAAGGTGTGGTAAGTTAATGGATAATGACAAATAGTTTAGAGTTAGAAGGTGAAGATGGGATCTGGGAAGTGAGAGAAGCCATTGTATCAACAAAATTGTTCATAAATCATTGGGTAGCTTGGATAAATTAATGATCAAATGACATCAATAACACATCCACTAGTTATTTGTACTATTGTAAAACATCATTCTTATATTGATAGGAGCCATTAATTTGATTGACCATGATTTGGGATTCACCAAATATGTTAATTGTTCTAATGCTTGTAGAAACCTAAAATTAGCCACCAATTACCTTCAATTAGGATTTTGACCAATTTATACCAAAATAAATAATTTGGCCTAAAAACATTAAAACATGCTAAATGATGTGAACCTATTATATTCAAGTGACGATTTTGGCCAATGTATTTCTAAATGAGGCAATGCATTTTATAAGCCATTTAACTTTGATCAAATCATTTTGAGTCAAAATGACATTTTTGCACCTAGGTGCACTGGATTGCTCTTTTCTACCAATTTTATTACATGAGACATGTGTCTCTATTGTTTTGTATTGGCAACATCCTAAATTTTATAACAAATCCAACACATCCAACATCAACTTCCAATTTCAATCCAATAAAATTTTGAGTCAATAATATGAAATTTTGACCAATTTGATTAATTTATAAACCAATTATCAATATTTGTATCAAAATTTACTAATCATGTTTAAGGATAATTAAACCAACCCAAGAGCTTAAGTTAATTTTTCATGGAACTTGTTGAATAAATATTTATTGTAAATTGATTGTGAATAACTACTTCATCAAGTGATAACATTCTATGGGGTGGCATCCACAAGCCATAAGTGCCACAAATATCAATATTAACCCCTCTCACACCTCATTAAGACCTTCCATGCTTCTTTATTTCTTATATATCCCAAATATTTATAAATGAATTTATTGAATTTGGCCTCCAAAATTGAATTAATCCTTAGCCACACATCTTCATCTTGAGATCGAAAGTTTAGATTGATTATGGTCATTTGTAAAATCTATAACTAGAAGGTTTCAAAGCCATAATTTTAGTCTTAGATAGTGAAAATTTATAATTCTTAAATCATTCCAAAATCATTGCATTTTAGTGTTATAATGTCAAATTGTTGAGCCAAGCCAAGCCAAAGCCAAAGGTGCCAAGAGGAGATGAAGGTAGCCACACTCCATTGAAGAAGATCTCTTGAAGCACAAGTCAAGCAAGCCAAAGAAGGAGCCTTTTAGAGAAATCAAGGATTTGGTAAGAAAGTCCAATATTTTTATAGAAAGTTGCTTGTCTCATTTGATAAATAGATTCAAAGATAAAGGAAGTGATGACATTTTTATTTTAAGTACCATTTGAATAAAAATGAAACACACTTAATTATGCCTTTTTAACCTTCTTTTGGAATGTTTAAAAATAATAAAAAATCTTTCCTTTGGTGGTTAATGAAACTTTTTAAGGTGTTTTATTGACTAAGTTTTGTTGTTTCATTTTCAAAGTTTACAACTTAAGGCCAAGGGGGGAGAATAAAATCACCACACATTTTAATTGGTGATTTAAAATTGAACACATTTCTAATTTTGTATTCAATAAACCTTAGCTCAATTAGTTTTATTTGGTAAAAATAAAGATCATGCATGTATGCTCTCCCATCTATCCCTTTTAGAGAAATTTTGGGATCAAAAGTGTCATATTTATTGCAAAGTGCCTTAGTAAAAGGCATGAAAGAGAAATTTTGAAGGCTCTCCTAAAGGACCTGCATGGCTTGAGTGGCCTAGAAGCAACCTTTAAAGCTCTTTCACTTAGTCATTTATTATCATTGTATCTTGGCTTGTGAAGGGGATTTCATCACCTCTCACGAGTTCTATAGGGAAGCCTTGACCCAATAATTCACCTTCAAAAATTATCTTAAACCCTTATCAATGTGTGGGGGCGGCAGGGGGGGGGGGTATATAAACTGGGATCACCCCACTGGTATTAGAGGTTTGAGTGGTTAAACCATCTCTTAGTGTTGGGGCTAATCCTAGAATGTTTGTGCATAATTAGACATCACACTACAATGAGAAAGTGATGGATGTAGTGGTTACAAAAAGGGAAAGATTTTTTTTCAATAATCTAAGTGCCACATACCTAAATGACATGAGCTTTTTTTAAATTATGGCATGAAAGTCATTGTGCAACATAGTCAGGTAGGGTATACAGTCAGTAGGTTAGTTTTGGTGTTTTAGCAATGTTTTGAGGAACCCAAGGTGATTGAAGTAATTTAATGATGTGAAGATCTTAGAGGAAGACTATGAAAGGTTTAAAAATTATAATACATAATTAAATAACTACAGGTAGGGTCTCTAAGAAGAGCAATGCAGTCAGCTAATGGTAGTAGGACAATGAGCAGGACTAAGTTTCAAAATGGTAGTCTAAGCTCAAGTAAAGTGTTAAATGGATATAATAAGATATAACGTGAATCAATAAAATTCTCAATGGGTTTTTAGACACTATTTAGTGCCTAACTCATGAAAGATAACCTACAGGTCATTATTGTAAAAAGCATAGCTAGTTTAAGTGGCACTCAACCTTGAGAAGTTTAATGTATGGAAAGGTATAAATTAGATTAGAATGGTGAGAGAGAATGGGAATACTCTTTTCATATTAAAATTTATTTTGTGGGACTCTCATTAGTTAGGAATAAGCAAATAAGAGACTAAAAAATCCTATATCATATAGCGTACAGTCCTAAACCATGTTGAGAGTCTCTTTCACTAAGTCTATTTTGGGTTTTCAAAGTTTGAAGGGTCAGATGATGTCATCAAAGGATATAATTTTTTATGGGGCATATATAATAAATATATAATATAATCCAATGGTTAGTTGGTAGATACAAATAGGTGAAGTTCCTTCTATTTTGTCATAGACAGAGGCCACTTTCCCTATACATAAACCCTACATTCTTGGGAAGAATGATAGAAAAGGTGAAGCGAAGTTTGATTTAACCTTAATTATAGGTGTAAAAAGTTAAATTAAATATATTTAAACATGAAAAATAAAATAGGAAAGAGTGGAATTCAATAGGGTACCCTACACTGCTAGAATTACAGTAAAGCTTATTGAGGCATGGTTATGCCTAAAGGCCAAACAAGATGTCACTTTCAATTTTACCATGAGATTAGATTTATAGTGGATTGAAACATGTATATGGGATAACTTTGTATGTGTTTAAGCTTATGAAATATAGGTAAAACATAAACTCATTTTAGGCTTGAAGATGTAGACAATCCTACTAGGCATGGCTAGGCCAAGAAGGCAAATGGGAGTCCAAATTCACTTACATACTTTGGTGAGATTTAAGAAATATTGAGACATGATTGTGAGGACATTTAAAACATGTTAAATCCATTACATTTTAGAAAAAACATTAAGAATGCCATTTTGGACCCAGAGATAACTTAGACATGTAGGAAAAGAGAAAAAGAGCTTGATAGGTTAGGTTTAATCACTCATATCTTTCATGATGATTTTCATGGGAGTTAAAATATATTTTATAAGGGTATCTGAACACCATTTTTTTGAAATTTTTTTAAATGTTAGACGTCAGATCTTTATGAACCATCCTTAAGATTAAAAACTGCCTAAAACCCTTACAACCCCTTCTTAGTGACCAATTTGGAGAAATGTAGTTGGAAAGATGATTTAATGGCATATTTGGACCATTAAAAATATTTTAAATTGGAAATTACTCACTCAATCTACTCCACATGATTAGTTGTATAGACTTGTATGGACAATATGCAAAACAAGGTACTTTTGACCATTTTTTATGTTTTACAGGTTCTAGGAGATTAAAGAGCTGAAATCAAGTTTGAGAGGAATATAAATGATTTTAATAACTAAATATGTACATTTTATTCCAATCAAAAACTTATAAGTGTGAAAACAAACTACTTTAACTCAGTCATTCAAAACTAGCATAATGGACACAAGGGTGTGAAGGGTGAGAACTTCAAGTGGATGGATTTTTTAGGTGTCCCTAATAATTTTAAGGCCATGGAATGTATTTAAACTTGTAATTCACTCCCTACCATGTATTTTAATGGAAAATTAATGCCAATTTTGAGGCCAAGTGTGTAGGGTGCATGGAACAACAGTTTTTTAAATAATATATGATGATTGCTCCTTTCCAAATGATTCTAGATGACCAAGACTACAACCAATACATGAACATGCATCTATGATGGCCTTACCCTTAATATAAATCATTTTACCTAGTATTAATTAGTTATGGGATGTTCAAACAGAGGAAATCATGAAGGTATTTTTTTCTAGCCAAAATAAGGAGTTTTTTGCCACTTTTCATTAGGTTTATGACTTGTATGGACACTTGGGATTCCAAAAATTGCATGGTTCATCCCATATCCTCCACACATATACAACTAACTCTCTCAACTTGACAAGTGTCATTATGACCTTTGGACTTCTCTTTTCTCCTCTCTCTCTCAAGTTCTGTAAGAACTAGCCATTTTAGCCATTGTATTATATACTCCACCTAAGTATGGAAAAGCCCTTCTCATTTGTATACTATAGAATAATAAGAATATTTATTTTTCCCTCTTCCATCACATTACTTATTGTGTTTTACTTTAATGTTTGATTTTACATAAGTGAAGACTATGGATCCCTTAGCATGTTGTTTCATTCCTGCATCCTATTTGTAGTTGGAAAGCTTCTTCTTGCAGGGCATGTGAAGTGTTTTAGGATATTTCAAGGATTGAGTGATTTATTAATTTCATTAGTGTCATTCAAGTCCTCTTATCTAGTCCTCCTAGCATTGTACATTCATCCATAACCCCATAATGTAACACTGATGTGAGAAATTGTAGATTGGAGAAGTGTTTGCTGAGTTAGTCTCTTATTCTCATGTGTAATATGAATATGGTTGGATGCCATTATTAAATTTAGTGTAGTTCCTCCTTTAATTTAGTTTGATTTTATTTATCTCTCTCCCTTTTCACCACCCAATTTTAGTATTATTTTTAATCCGAAGTAGTACATCAAGGGAGCTAGCCTTATCTAGAGATTCACCTCATTCCTTAGGCTGCCCATAAGCCTAGAGGTGATTCCATTGTGCCACTTGGATGAGGAGATATTTTTCCATCCCTTAAAATGGTGCATATCCAAGTGACAACAATACTTAATTGATCGAGTTCATGTCCAATAGTTAAATTCATAGTTTTTGTTATAAGTGTTTCAGATCTATTAGATTAAAAATCTCATCTTTGTTTAAAAGTCTAAATTTTGACATTGTTTGACCAAAAGTCTCAATGTATGCCTTGTTTGAGCCTAGATTTTGACATTTAATTTGGCCAAAATATCTATCAACTTTTGTTTTTCTTAGATTAAACTGATTTGAAATAATTTGACCTTAGAGTTTGACATTTCAATTTTCAGTCCTTCTAATTGATGTTTTTTGTGTGAGATGTGTGACATTAGATACTTAACACTATCTTATTTTATCACAAATATTTTAATAAATTTTTTTGGATATACATATTGATCCTTTTGACTAGACTAGACCAAGTTTGAACATCTTTTTAGACATTACCTTTTTAGAGTTTGTAGAACTATATTCCCTTTTTGTTGCAAAACATTTACTATGGATCCCAACATGTATTACTAAGCTTATAGTGGCCTCATGTACAATCCGATATTTAGTAATATCACTGCATAATAATAAATGGTTCAAGACCCCTATGCAAATAATGTTGATTATGAGACAGAGCCCTATCCATCTTAAAATGCTCAAATGGGGGCATAAATCCAAGACCCATTGGCTCATTACTTGGTTAACATGCCACCATATTTAGATCAAGATCATGAGTAAACTAATTAATACCTATCTATGGTACCTAAAATTGAGGAACCATTTCCCCAACAACCATACTCTATTAATGCACCTTTCACATATGATCCATAGTTGTTTAAGCATTATTTATTAGAGAACAAAGATGAGATTTTGGTTAGAGATATAGAAGTAGGAGATAAGTTTTTGATAAAATTATCCCATGAAAATTTTCCAAGTCTAGTAAGAATGCCTCATAACTTATTGTATAGTCAATAGGCTTCTTATAACAATCCTTTAGATGTAGTATAAATGGCATATCAGGACCCTAAAATGCTTCTCAAAGGAAAGGACCTCATGGAGCATCACTTCATATAGATACAGATAACATATCAAACCTACTTGAACTAACATGTGATTTTATTCAAATGATCATGTCAACTAGGCCTCTCATTGATTTAGTTCCTTCAATAGGAGTTTTGATATAATTGATTGGTCAAGATAATCAAGGTGTAGACCCATTCATGTAAAACACTTCAGTCAAAAACCCGTTTTTTCTATGCCAATTATTGAGGAAGTGTCTGTTATTTCTACATAGAATATTGAGTAAAACATAGTGGATAATGCACAAGCAATGTCCAATCCAAACCAAGGTGGTGTAAATACACAAATAACTAGTTCACAAACAAGTGTACCTTTAGTTAACACCATGAGTGGTTCTAAAAATCCAAGAGTGGGAGTTTCTACATCCCAACCTCAACCGAATACTACCATTAATCCTCAACCACTTACTTCTTCAAGTGCTCAATCAATAAGATTAGGTAGCCAGCCAATAACCAATGTCATACCTCAATAACAAAAATGGTTGAATCCTACTCATCACCAAAATATGATGAGTAATATTCTACAATAATAAGCACAATCAAGTATCCTTTATCACCATAGTTTTGACAAAACTTTGCTTCGTTGTCTCACTTCAGTAGAATCTACACTAGTATTATGAGAATTACATGAAGGAGTACATGGATCCCACACTAGTGGGGCAATTTAGTCAAAAAAGCTTGTATATACTATTTATTATTGGTTGAAAATAGATCTAGATGTAGATGCATATGTGAAAAAATGCAAAAAATGTCAATGGCATGATAATATGATTCATGCTTTGGACAAGACTTTGAAACTGATGTTGACACCATGGGCATTTGCTACATGGGGCCTCAATCTCATTGGGAAGATGAATCCTATCTCATTTGATGGTCATAAACATATCCTTACCACCACTAAATATTTCATTGAGTGTGTCGAAGCTATATCCCTCACGTGACTAAAAAACAAATTTCTAATTTCATTTTTGACCATCTCATTTGCCACTATGGTATTCCTTCCAACATTTTCTCTAATAATGGAGGATCATTCAAAAATAAATATGTCAAAAAGTTATGCTCCAAATATAACATCACACAACATTTATCTATGACATATTACCCTCAAGGTAATGGTTAGGTCTAAGCATCAAACAAAATAATTATTAACATTCTCAAAAAGATTATAAATGACGCTAGTCGTGATTAACAACTTCAAATATTCTGTACCCTTTGGGCATACTATACCAATCACCATACACCCATAGGATCCACTCCTTATTCTCTTGTTTATGGTACTAAAACCATACTTTCTATTAAGGTCAATTTACCTTCATTATGCATCTCTTTCAAGAACATCCTAGATGACCATGCCTATTGAGGAGCTTGCCTACAGGAAGTAGACCCACTTGATGAAAAATGCACAACCACTCTCCATAATGTTCAGGTGTGTAAGAACTAACTCAGAGGCCATTTAATCATCATGTGAAATATATAACATTTAAACTTGGTGACCTTGTCTTTAAAGAAAACCAAAAGAATACCAAGGTTGAGAATAAGTACAAAGGTAAGTTTAAATCAAACTAGATAGGTCTTTCCATCATTACTACAAATTATAGGGTAGGAGCATACAGACTCATCACACCAGATGGAGAAGAAATTTTTGAGCCTATGAACATTATTCACCTCAAGTGCTACTATGCTTGAGTAACACGATGTATTGTCTATAAGGACAATTTCAAGTTGTATCATATTATTACTATTCTTCTTTTTACCATTTTGCCATCTTACCATCCTATCATTTTAACATTCACTTATATGTTCTACCATTCCATTATATCAACCAAGCATGTTTTGAAATATATCTACATAGCCTATTTGACCTTCGTTCCTCATTAGTTTCACATTTTCATCACCAAGAATTCGATTAGTTTCCATAGTTTTTTGAAGAAATTCTAGACAGAGACAGTATTTTAGAACAATATGATAGAGGTTTCAGTAGTTGCATCCTTCATTTCTTGGTCCTTTCTTATGATTGGTTTTACTATTAATTATAACCACCTATGGGCAAATTAGTATCACTGATCTAAGCCATTATATCCTATTTATAAACTCCTATGGGAAAACTAGGGACAACAATTGTTTATCATACCTTGACATACCAACTTGTCATTTATTATGTCATATTGTGTCTTTATACCAAATGTGCCTATTTTATTTGAATTGGTTGTTGCACTAGTCTAATTCCTCTGTTGAAGGTAGAAATACTATGAATTTGTTGGGAAATAAACCGGAAGCACACAATTGATTACTAAACCAAGCAACTTAATATGCGGAAATAAACCAGATTCACCAAGTAACTAGAATTCAGAATAACACATGATATGAGAGACAATACACAACTTGTATTAACACTTTATATAGAAAAGAATACAATAAAGAAGATGCCACTTCTTCTCCACCACCTTACAAAGGTTTCCCACACCTCAAGTGAACAGTAAATCTTCTCCCCAAAGCTCTCCCTCTTAGGTCCCAACACCCAACTCAGAATACAAAGTTGGTGTTCACCTCCTGTGCTCCACGCACACCACAAGTGCTCCACGCACTCCAAGAGGTCTCCACATACTCCACAAGTACTCAAGGTACTTCAAGTAGATCTCCCATGAACCTGCAACAACCTGCAATTCAACAGACCATACTTATGGAAGGAACTCCCTTGCCTTCCTCTTGCTATATCCGAGTACACACCTGTACTCCAAGTAGATCCTGCCTGATACTGCTCCCTGTTGTGTTGCTGTCTATATGATCCTGCACACCTGAAAATCAACACAGTTCTGTATACCTGTGAACCTTGACCTTGCACACACAAACACCTGCAAATCAATGATCTTACTTACCATGTAGATCTCCTATATAGGCCATACAACTGTGACCAAGATCCTACACACCTGAAGAATCCTGCTGACTCTCCAAAACCAGCACCTACACCTGGTACTGTGGAACTAGGAGGAACACCCTTGCTCACCTCACACACAGAAGGAACAAACTTTGCTCAACTCAAACTAGAACACTTTTCCAATACAACCATGAGTCTATTATATAGATCTCATCCAAACAATGATTAGACATATAATTACAATAATTAGATTCGCAGCTCTCAATCTAAAAATAGATCTAATCATGCAAACACTTGGTTCATTAGCTAACTGCCCGTAATAAGCTCGTAGTCAAACCACACAGGCGACCGACGTCGGTCCCTGTCCGCCTGGGGGTCACCGACACCAGCCGATCCATGACCGATGTCGGTTGCTTCCTGTCTCCTACCTATCGATGTCGGTTGGCCAGAACAACACCAAAGACTTCTGACACTCAGCAACTCATCCTGCAACCTCCTCCATGTCTGCATCAATGAATCTTTTAGCTCCACAACCTAACAATCTCCCACTTGGAGATAAATAGTTGCACTGTACCTGTACCTTTACTCTGTCTAATCTGTTTGCTGGTTTGTATCCCTCTTCAAGATCAACCCTGAAGACAACCCACCACACAACCTGTGATGTACCTCCTATCATCCGAGTACCCTGCCACATCTGAACCTACAAACACATGTAGTGAAGTCCTGACCCTGCATAGCATGAATCCCTGCTACCGGTCCCTCTCAAATACCTGAGAATCCACTTCCCCGAATTGGCTCCTAACTCTCTGACAGCTCCCACTGCATGGGAATACTCAGGTCTAATACCAGACCTCATGTGATTTCGAACACTGTCCCTGTCCAGCCCTTAGTGTGCTCCGGCTCTACATCCTAAACCTCGTCAACACCTGATTCACATCAGCTCCCACTCGAGACAAAATCAACCTGTGATCTCCATGTCTCCCATGTCAAAGAATTTCACTGCTCCAAACTCTTCATGACATGCCACTGAACTAATCTTACCCTTAGCTCAGCAAAACCCTATATGTACACCCCTGCTAGCTAGCATACTATCCACATACAGCAACAGAATGATGTTGCAATCATCATCCACCTGGTAAGACAAACCACAGTAGTTACCCTAACATTGACTGAAGCCATGCTTCATCCTCCACCTGTCAAAACCTGTACCACTATCCTGCAGCTCCTCAAGACCATATACCTGGTCTTTCGTCTCACGTATCCATTCTCTCTATTCTTCTACTAAGGTATCCATTCGTCTCTGTGCTTCCTTCCACTGGCAACCCTACCAAAAACACTTGTTTGGTTCTCCTCCAAGGAATCACATCCTCATCCATGCCGAGCTCACACCTGTTTCTTAGATCCTTCCTGCTATACAATCAGCAACGAGTATAAAGAAGAGGAACAATGAATTTGAGGGCCTACTTACGTCTTCAGTCCTCTGTATGGGTGTTTGAGACTCCTTGACAGCGTGCTATCCACCCAAAATCTGTTACAGTGACCGACCTCGGTCACTCCACAGTCTGCATCCGACCGACGTCAGTTCCATGCGTCTGTTCCTGACTACCGACCCTACAGATATTGGTGTCCCTGCTGCCGACGTCGGTCCTCTTGACCGACATCGATCTTACCTACTGTCGACATTGGTCCTTTTGACCGACGTCGGTCTTACCCTGCCCGACATCGTCGGCTTCAGTCTGCACATGACCGACATCGGTACCTGTCTGTTCGACGCCGGTTCCTCCTGATCGATGCCCGTACCTGTGTTCGCCTGTGAGTGATGAATTTTTACCCGCGAGCTCCTTTGAATCAAAACCCATGTCCAAACTGCTTTACTCAGAAGTATCCAGCACCATCCACTGGTCTCTGTCCACCATCTCCTCCAAGTACACCAAGGCTTTCCAGTTCTTAAGCCTGTCAAATATATCTGTCTTCTGCTTAAGAACATGCATCTCCTTCCTGCTCATGTGACCAAGCCTATGAAGCCACGTCTTTGCAACAAAAGAAGAATCAGTAATATAAACAAGTAGATAAAGAGTACCTATTTTCTTACCACCAGCTAATTCAAGTGCATCCGCTGTGAGAGTTCTTGTGCATCTCTCATCACCTAATCTTTCTGAAGAAATTAGCCATATCTCCAAACCTGGGACCTGCATGACCTTCATCAACACCTATGTGTTGGTTGCCTGCAATTTTAGCTTCACTTCCCCTTTGCCAATTCTTTGGCAAGGCTTACCAGCTCCTCTACCTGGGGCTACATGGAAAGAGGCAACCGAATCTTTTATCCAAGATTCAACTTTATCCAAGAAACCTCCCAGAGCATCCTGTGCAACAACCCCTACTACATCTGCTTCTTCAGTTCCTTCATGCTGATCTGCTACCAACCAACAATAATTTTTTTACCTGCTCTTTCTTTCCATAGGACCGTGAGTGACCATCTGTGCTTTTCAACTCCTCCATTCTTAGCTTACTTTGATCTACTGTTGCTCTACTCCCACTCGATCAGAAACCCCTGAGAGTGCCCTGTAACCAAACACAAAACCTGCTTCCTGCAACCTTAGCTCTGATACCACTTGTTGGGAAATAAACCGGAAGCACACAATTGATTACTAAACCAAGCAACTTAATATGCAGAAATAAACTAGATTCACCAAGTAACTAGAATTCAGAATAACACATGATATGAGAGACAATACACAACTTGTATTAACACTTTATACAGAAAAGAATACAATAAAGAAGATGCCACTTCTTCTCCACCACCTTACAGAGGTTTCCCACACCTCAAGTGAACAATAAATCTTCTCTCCAAAGCTCTCCCTCTCAGGTCCCAACACCCAACTCAAAATATAGAGTTGGTGTTCACCTCCTGTGCTCCATGCACACCACAAGTGCTCCACGCACACCACAAGTGCTCCACGCACTCCACAAGTACTCCACGTACTCCACAAGTACTCAAGGTACTTCAAGTAGATCTCCCATGAACCTGCAACAACCTGTAATTCAACAGACCATACTTATGGAAGGAACTCCCTTGCCTTCCTCTTGCTCTATCCGAGTACACACCTGTACTCCAAGTAGATCCTGCCTGATACTGCTCCCTGTTGTGTTGCTGTCTATATGATCCTGCACACCTGAAAATCAACACGGTTCTGCACACCTGTGAACCTTGACCTTGCACACACAAACACCTACAGATCAACGATCTTACTTACCATGTAGATCTCCTATATAGGCCATACAACTGTGACCAAGATCCTACACACCTGAAGAATCCTGCTGACTCTCCAAAACCAGCACCTACACCTGGTACTGTGGAACTAGGAGGAACACCCTTGCTCACCTCACACACAAAAGGAACAAACTTTGCTCAACTCAAACTAGAACACTTTTCCAATACAACCATGAGTCTATTATATAGATCTCATCCAAACAATGATTAGACATCTAATTACAATAATTAGATTCGCAGCTCTCAGTCTAAAAATAGATCTAATCATACAAACACTTGGTTCGTTAGCTAACTGCCCATAATAAGCTCGCAGTCAAACCACACAGGCGACCGACGTCGGTCCCTGTCCACCTGGGGGTCGCCGACGCCGGCCGATCCATGACCGACGTCGGTTGCTTCTTGTCTCCTACTTGCCGACGTCGGTTGGCCAGACCAACACTAAAGACTTCTGACACTTAGCAACTCATCCTGCAACCTCTTCCATGTCTGCATCAGTGAAGCTTTTAGCTCCACAACCTAACATAATTAAGGCCATTTAGGGACTATGTGGGTTGTGTTTGATTCAACCTAAGCCATGCTCTCAACATTTTGTGAGCAACATAAGCCATACTCTCATCATTATATGATCAACCTAAGCCAAACTCTACCCATTTTGTGATCTTGGACCATTTTAGTATCTTGTCAATCTCGCTTGAGTTGAGATTCATGGAAAATTCTAAAAACACTTGTAAAATCATTTATAAAAAACCAAAAATATTGACCACTTCTTTACCTTAAGGATTTTGGGAACCCTTACTAATTCACGACCAAATCACTTGTTCCTTAGTTTCCTCATCTTTTTTGGCCTTTTTATCCCACACATTTGTCATTTTATAAGACTAATCATATTCTTCTATTGCATCCATTATGTTTTTTTTTGTCAGTTATCATTTTCTTCCTATTTCCTAGGAGAACTACATTTGGCTTGAACTTTTTGTTGGATGTCAATCCATAGAACTATGTAGGCAGTGTAGTGAATATAGAAATGACTCAACCACCCCATTCCTATTCCTCTATTCCTCTATTATGTTTATTTATTTAATTTTTGCCTATTTTATAGGGGCAATGTTTGTTTGGTTTAACTCACTTTATTTTTACTAACCTTAAGATTAACTTTTATTTATTTGTTTATTTCTTTCTTTGAGTGCCTATTTGTTTACTTTGAGTAATGTTGACTTGATTCAATTTATAAAAATTTATTGAGTGATTCCTTGTGCACACTTACATTTGAATCCATCCATGTTCATACGTCTATATTAACATCATGGTTTCTATCATTGGTGCAGTATTTTCCTTTGAATATTGGATCTTGTGAGTCAATCTTTATGCATATTTCAGCCAAATCCTCATGGTGTTATACCATGATGCCTACTAAAATATGCTATAACAAAAATCATCATTAGGAAGTCTTTTTAGCAATGATGTCATCGACATCTCTTCGACATCGACATCCCAATCATATCCAAAACAAAGTAATTAAACAAAAAAATAATTTTAACCTTTGTTAGTTCAGACAAGCATCTCCCTACTAGTAGTTTTTCCTAATTCATCTTTATTCTTTGAGTTAGGTTTGTTGTTTCCAAAATCAGCTTAGCTCATTTTGGAAGCAACCCCCTACGAAACTTGTCCATTTCGTCTTTTGTCTCTCCAATTTTGTTTTTCGATACGAATCCTAATTCGTTTTCATCTTGGTCGGATCAGGGAGTGGTTACTATCCCGTCAAGGCCAAGTTTTCCCTTCCCCTTTTCTTTCTCTCCTCCCAGAGTTGGTCTCTTTTTGTTTTTTCCCTACAAGGGTGGCGATTTTTTCCGCCCATGCATTTTCTTTTATTTTTTGCAAGGGCGGCAAATTTCGCCGCCCCTGCAAAAGAGACCGACTACATGCAAGGGCGGTGAATTTTGCCGCCCTTGCACGTCTCAATTTCTGTGCAAGGTATTTATGGCCGCACATGGCAGGTTGTTGGGGTGAGTTTTTCACCCTATATATTCCGATTTGAGCCTCTTTCTTCTCATTACTTCCTCCTCTCCTCCTACCTCTTACTCCTGAGCGTCTCCAGAGACGTTTCGAAGCACCAGCTCACAGATCTGACCTCGTGGCACGCATATTTTCTCAGGTAGGGTTTGTTTTTAGGTTTATTTCTTGTTGTTCTTTCTATCTTAGTTGTTTTTTGTCATTTTTTGTTGTTTCTTTCTTCTTCCCCCTCCTACCCGCGGTTTTTTCCCCCGCAGCCTCATGTGGGCGGCATTTTTTTTGCTGCCCACATTTTTCCCATTTTTCGTGCAAAGGTGGCAAAATACGCCGCCCTTCCACGTTACCCTTGTCAAGTGCGGTGGTGGTGAATTTTGTCACCTCTACACTTTCCCTGCATTCTCCCTATAAGGGTGGCAATTTTTGCCGCCCCTGCATATTTCTTCCAAAATATGCAAGGGCGGCGATTTTCGCCGCCCCTGCATATTTTTTCGATTTTCAACTAACTCCCTATTTTTTTTCTGAGTTATCCCTTTCACGCTTTTTTCTTCCTCATTCTCCGCTCCTTTGCTTAACCTGGCCTATTTAAGTGACCTCCAATAACCCATGTCACTTAAATTACGCTCTCCCTCTCGCTCACTCTCCTTTCATCTGTGATCGTGGCTGCAGCACCTTCAGCGAGCTCCTGTACACCCGCTCCTGTCTAATCAAGATCATCCCCTATGACAGAAGCATCTCCCTCAAAGGTGAAGACCATGAAATACAAGTACCAGGGCGTCTTCCCACCCACATCAGTCACCTCGAATGTCGATGACATTCAAGATATCAAGATTGGCCACGTCGACATGGCCAAATTCCTGAAGCGAACCAAGGCAACAAATCCCAGCACTGGGATAAAAAGGATTGTTGAGAGCAACATCCACCTGGCGGCTGCCTTTCTGGTAGCAGCGCATCATGTAGAATTTGTCCTCTAGTGCACGCAATTTTACAACAAAGAGACCAGATCGGTCTCAGATGCCAGTGGCAACATGATAATTCGGTTGGACCTCGATTTTATCGACAAAGTTTTCCTGTGTCTGCCAGCCATCGAAGTAACCCAAATTGACTTCGAGAACGCACAAAAGGAGTACGATAAAGACCCAAAAAGGGCAAAGAAGGTCATAAATTATAAATGGCTAAAGACTCTGAGGACTAGTCTCTCTAGATGGCCGAAAAGCTTCCCCAAAAGTGATTTTGTCGAGGAAGTTGGTGACTTAATCACCCTCCTCAGCAGAGTACGGGGCCTCCCATCCTCTTCTCAATTCCATGAATGGATGTATCCATTCATTAAGATCATCCTTCAAGGTAAACAGACCATATTTTGGGGGGAACAGATTAGTAACGCTATCCACGAACAACTGACCAAGGTACAAACTTCCTTCAAATTCTACATGACCTCGTACTTGGTCTATATAGCTGTCGCAATGCAATCTTTCCCGGGTTTGACAACAGAGGGAGATATAAAGACCACCCCAGTCTATTCATATTATACACAGTTGACACTTCAAGGGTCAACACGTCATTTTAGGCAAGTAAATGACGCTTTCTTTGCCGTATTCTTGTGTCTCTTTGATCCTCAGCTGGAGCAGAAGAGAATATTAGACGAGGCCTGGATGGTAGTGAACGGTTATGGCTACATGTTCCTCCATTTCCCTACATTCTGATATCTTCGGGTGGGTTTCTTCCAAGGATACCCTTATATGCTCCCCAAATTCCCTTCAGACAGGTTAGTCCTAATGGAGCTTTGCCGACAACTGGTTGTCATGCACACGAAGTAGATGCAACTTAAGAGACCCGGTTTCAAGTTTGCTATTCAGATTGGCAGATTTTCAATTGTTACATCAACCAAAGCCAAAGTTATAGAAATAGAAATGCATATGGTTACCATCAAACCATTCAAGAGACGAGAGAAATTTGACTTCAGAGGAGTCAGAGAGACGATTAGAAGAAAGACTCAATTCCACGAACCCATGATTGAGGATATCTGGGTGGACCTAAGGATGGCTGATGAAATAAGAAAAATGGATTATTGCCACCTCACACTAGAGCAGATAGAATACCTCAGACTTGTAGAGGTTCTTTCTGGTTTAGTTGATGATGGAAACATCATAAACAACAGGTATCTGACAGAAAAGGTCACTGGTTCCCCTCTCCCTCCAGTTCAGTGGTCCCAAAAGGAGTTGACCTCGATGAGAAAAAGATTTGAACCAATATTGGCTAACACCAATGATTGGTTAGCAGGAAAAGGGATCACCCTAAAAGAATTCGTCACAGTATCAGAGGCTGAATACCAAGCAGAGTTGAAGAGGAAGGCAGAAAACCAAACAAAAAACAAAGGTGACGTTCCTTCGCCTTCTAAGCCTCACAAGCCTAGGATCATCTTTGTTTCCAAAAAACCTAAGTCAACACAAGAGCCTAAATCAACAGCTGAAAGAACCAAAAATCAAAGCCCCAAGGCGCACATGGCTCAACCTATGGAGACACAGGATCAACCTTCAGAATGACCAAGTGTTGGGTCTCTGATCTCGTCGGGACAAGCACAGCCGATCCAGAGTGCCTCTCCTTCTCCCCCTCAATCTCCTACGGTGCCCACTTCTCCTATCTCTCCAATCAGTGTTGCATCTTCCAGAGCCACTTCCCCTTCTAGGGTTGTTTTTGGTGATCCTCAGGGTGCTTCAGCAGGTTCCCCTCGCTCTTTCGGGTCCATTCCGAGTCTATCATCTCCGTCTTTCAACCTGCCACCAAGCCCTGCACCCGAGCCAAAATCAATAGTTGATACAGTTTCGACGGTTACTCCAACTGCAACTACTGCCACCCCCAGTAGTGTGGAAGCTACTACAGTGACACCGCCAGAGGCAACAATCGTTACAATGGGTACTTCTCTCCCGCCTTGGATGTCTGCTTTCACACCTAAAAGAAAGAAAATAGCCATCTCCCCAGATGAACTCGATTTTGGCAAGATAGTACCGTCAAAAGTAAGGGCTCCTAAGAGACCAAAAATCCTCTCCAGGTTGGTCGAAGAAAAGGGAAAAAAATTTCTAGAAATTGCCAAGCCTCCTCAGGACGCAGCCCTTGAGGGTTTTGAAATGAGCAGTTATTCCATCTCTCGTGTTGAACTTGGCAAAGTTACTCACGAAGGGGCGAAGAGTGATCTTCAGGAAACAATGGACATTATGGTCCAAAAGTTTGACAGGGAAAAGGAGATGAAGGATTTTTATAAAGCTAAAACTGAATAGTTAACAACAGTGATCAAGAGGTTCACTATTCCGACTGAAGCAGCAACTCCAGAGGCCTTTTCCGTGGATGACTCAGTCATTCAGAAAGCCAAAAAGACCTATTTAAAGGGGAAAGTCGTGGAAGAATATATTGAAAAGATGTGCAATCAGGGAGTCTCTTTGCTATCAGAGGTTTCAGAAAGAACAGGTAAAATGAAGAGATTGAAAACTCAGGTAGACGATTTTGTCTCCCTTATCTCTCAAGAAATTGATGGCTTAGAGAAAGAACTCAGCAAATGGAAAGAGATGAAAGATCTCAAAAAGAGTACCCTGATATCTATCGGTGTCATCTCCAACAAAGATTCCTATGTTGAGATCAAGGAATCAATGATCTTTAGGGTTCAGGTACTCAAGGATCTAATTGATGATCTCAAAGCTTTCAAGGAAGCTAGTGAAAAGACTGACCTGAGCCTGCTGAACAAGTTAGAAGAGCTGCCATGCAACTTGACTTCCGAAGACCATCAGTTCCTTTCAGCAGAGGAAATGATTCAGAGTTTTGAAGAGATGATTTGGAAAGATTTCGAAGGAGCGTCTTTCTCAATGACTTCGGTGGACAGTATTCTGGATGCTCAATTAACTTTGGAGAATTTGAAATCCAGGTTAATTGGCCACTCTAAAGCCATCACAGCATTGAAAGATGTGCTGATCAGAGCGAGGGTCATCTTCAAGAATGTAGTTGCGCCAGATAGCATAGGAATTCAGGCATCAATCGCCATGTACGATGCTCATCTGAAGAAGTCTGGTAGCAAAAATTGACTCTCTCTCTCTTTCTCTCTCTTCTTCTATCCTTATGCATTTCTGTTTTGTGCAAAATGCTTGCATTTTTGTAAATATGTAGTTACTTGTAAATATTTTGGAAAATATCTAAAAGTCAAAGATGAGTCATCTTTGACCAGGATATTTTGTATTTTATTATTTTCTGTTATTGAAGATTTTTCTCCCTATATATAGTGGGGACCTCATTTGTAAATGATCTTGGAAAATTTAATAGCAAACACTCTGCTGAAATTGAAGCAACTTTTGAGACTTTGTGCTCAAACTTATAAATCATATTCTGTTAAATGAATGAGAAGCAGGTTATTTCAGACTTTGTGTTGAGATTGTCTGTGTTATTTAGGAAATAGTTCTTATGTCTTTTTCCTGGTAACATCTTGTTTATCTGATTTAATAAGCAAGTGGATGTGTTATTACTATCTGAGGGCACTTCTTGAGGGTAAAAAATAGACTTTGTGCTACTTTTACCTTTGAGATTCTTTTATCTTTTGTAGTTTCAGGTGAAGACTTTGTGCTTCACTTTACTCTACGGTTGTACTTGTTCCAGATCTGTGGAGAAGCTACGGAAGACTTTGCGCTTGTGTGAGCGTTCTTATGGACTTTGTTACTTCAGGTGATCTCCTGCTCTTCGTTTGACACCAGTCTTGAAAGAAGAGGAATGTTGTTAGCATTAGACCAAGATTTTTCCCTTTTTGTTCTTTACACATCACTTCTAAAAAAGGAGAAGTAGATGCTGTTATACCACCCTCATGTGTTATTTTCTACTTAATTATATATCTGGCACGTAAATATTGATAGGGAACTTCCCCTTAATGAGAGGAGAGATTTACTTCGTCTAGATCTGGTAAAGCCACACTCCTCGTGGTGTAAATCTCCCTTATGCAGTGGCTGATATCTCCATTTTGTCATCAGTTAGTTGATGACAAAATATTCACCCAACAGTTTTTTGGCGACTCCGCTAAGGACGTGAATGTGTAGTCTGAAACCTCAGGTTTTAGATTGAATCAGTCCCTACCCTTATCCATTACAAAATCTGGCGACTCCGTTTCATGTTTTACCCATTATCATTATAGCCTTACCATCTCCCTCCATCTCTGTTACATTATTTGGTCTGCAAAACCAGAGCTATTGAGAGGAACGCGCATTTTGAAGCCTCAAGCTCCAACTTGAAGTAGTTTTGGTCCCATTTTTGTTTTACAAAATTTGGCAACCCCACGCTACACCAGAAGTCAGAGATCTAAGGGTGTTGTAGACCCTGTGTTTGAATTAGTGCAATAGAGTAATTTTGATCTGTTTCCTTCATCAACCTCTATTCAACGACCTAAGAGTTTTCCCTCTAGCCTTGGCAGATCGCCAACACGAGGAAGAACTCCTTTTCCCGCTGTTAATCACCGCCTACCTATAAACACTCCACCAAGGTTTGTTATCCCACCTTTTAATCCTCTTATCATAATGGCTCAAGGCCCATGGAGTAACTCCTTTGACGCTCTTAACTTGACCCCACCCCTGCATGAACTATCTCGTAGTTCTAGAAAAAAAATTCCTAAATTTTTTGGTGATGGAAAGGTTCATCCCAACGAGCATATTTCTGCTTTCTCCATAGCATGTGGCATAATTGGGGTCAAATTTGAAGATGTGGCAGTAAGACTCTTTGTGGAAACTTTACAAGGAGCTGTCGCGGATTGGTTTTATCACCTGCAGGCTGGGTCAGTGACAAGCTAGGATACGCTAAAGTCCATATTTGAAGCTAGATTTAAGTCCGCTGAAGATGCACATGCTTTGTTAGCTCAGCTGACACAATTAAAGAAAGAATCCCAGGAACCCATGAGGAATTTCATAGCCAAATTCAACAAATTGAGGAATCGAATTCCAACCATGGCCCAGCCCACACCAGAAAATCTCAAGTGCTTTTTCATCAACTCGCAGCTTCCTGAAGTAAGTTTCCTGTTAAGGCGAGCTGGCCCTATGGACCTAGCCTTGGCTCAAGGTTTGGCTACCGAGATTGAAGATGATCTTATCCTGGCAAGCAAGATCAGGAAAGAGTCTAGTAAAAATAAATTCCCTTCATCGGTAGAAAGCTCTTCTACGGGCACTACAGATCCTATGGTGCAAAAATTAACAAATGAATTGATAGCTTTGAAAAGGTAAATTGCCCAAGGGACGTCCACTCCTACCTATCGAGATACACCCAAGAGGACATTCCAGAATCAACAATATCAAGGTAATACTGTCCGGACCCAAGGGCAATCAAACCGCCTACCACCCCCTTCAGGAAGATTAGCCATTGAAGCAGCACCTGCCAATTCAGCGGTCGGATACCTAGAGGCGGAGCACGACAACTACTTTCAACCAAAGCTAGACCAAAAAGAAAATGCTAACCTCTTTGATGAATAGGATGAGGAACTAGCTGGCGACTCCAATATTGGTTTCTTGGATTATCAAGATAAAGTCGGGGATAAAGGAGAAGATTCGGAGGGAACTTATGCTATTTTTACCAGGTCTCAAAATCAGTCGGCTTCACAAACTGACAAAGGAAAGGCAGATGAAGAACCCCAGCAAGCATTTTCTATAGCCAAACGCGAGACTCCATTACCCCCACAATCAAAAGATCAGGTAACTCATAAAAAAGTAAGTACTCCCAATCACCTGATATCCCCCTCTTCTGCTACTCAAGCCAGTGGAGTACCTGTCAAAGCCTCCGATGATGGAATCTCTTCTTCTATTGCAACTTCTTTTCAATCATTTGATATAATTGATCATGCTAGAAATACTAAGATTCAGATGACAGAGGTTGAGTATTTGAGAGCTAACCCAGAACAGTTCGATAGGTTAGCAGAGTATATTAAAAATAAAGCTGTCCCCGTAGGACAAGATTCTTTAAAAGTTGTTCCTAATCTTCCCAAAGACCAACTGGCCCAAAATAATCTGGTTGTGACTCCTCCCATCACTCTCAAAAAAATAGAACCTTTCTATATTTCCATGCTTATAAATGGTTACAAACTGAGTAATTATATTATAGACTCCGGGGCTTCAGATAATGTCATGCCTGCAAAAGTGGCAGATTCTCTCGGCCTAACTTTGACCAAAACTTTTGGGAGGTGTTTTTCCATGGAAAACAAGCAGGTTCCCCTCCTCGGCCAAATAAAAGATGCCCAATACGCCTTCATGGCTTTTCCAGAAAAGTGAATTAAAATGACGGTTCTAGTAGCTGATGTTCCAGCATCTTATGGCATCTTGCTTGGGAGGAATTTCTGTAAGGATGTTGGGGGTGAGTTAAGCATGGACCTATCTGAAGCAAGGATTCCAGTTCAAGGCGTCATGAAAAAATTGCTTCCTAAAAAAGAAGCCAGGTATGTAGTTACTCGTTCCGTAGCACCTGAAGCTCAGATTTTATTTGAGTCATCAGGCATGGGCACTTATTTATTATCCACAGACGAGATCCACGGTGCATTAGAGAAAACTCCTACTGGTGGTAATTTGGGTTTGTTTTCAACTGACGTGAAGGGTGGGATGCCTAAACAAAATGAACAGATGAAACAACCCTTTCCCCAAAATAGGAAAGTATGTATGAAAGAAGCAATACTAGATGAGCTATGGACCTTGGAGTTTGATGGCAGTTGCTCTTCTACTGGATCAGGAGCCAGAGTTGTGTTGGTATCCCCTCAGGGAGAGATTACCCCTTTTTCCTACAAATTACAATTCAACAATACTAATAATACGGCTGAATACGAATCCCTGTTGCTTGGACTGCAGGCTGCCAAAGAAAAGGGCATTAGGAAACTCCATGCTAAAGGAGACGTTGAGTTGATAGTCTGTCAGATAAGGAATCTCTATCAGACCAAGAATGAGAGGTTGCGCCATTACCGTAATCTGGTATGGGATCAGATCAAAAATTTTGACGCCTTCAATATCTCCACCATTCTGAGAGAATTTAATGATCAAGCAGATGCATTGGCTGTCTTTGCCACCCTCTTGATTCTCCACCCAAATTTTAAGGGAGATAAGTATACTATTGAGTTGGTTTTCTGACCAAGTGTACCAGACAATGCTGACCACTGGCAAGTGTTTAAAAATGATGATCAAATCATCACCTTCTTAGAGCAGGACACTTTCAAACAATTGTGTTTTAAAGGTAGTGAGCCCCGGGAGCGTGGATTAACCCCTGAAACCCAGGTCGGTACAGGTGAAGATTTTCTACAGCTCAAGGGAAATAAAATCCCCAAAGGTTTGGTTTCTCTAGAAAAGCTTTTTGATAACCATGACAAGTTTGTCAAACAACAACGAATAGATTCGAGTTCTTCTCAATATTTTGATCAAGTCAACTTGGGAACCAAGCACGATCCTAAGATGGTAAAAATTGGGAAATGCTGCACTTCTGAAGAAAGGTTGGAGCTTGCTAGTTTACTCCACAAATATAGGGATGTGTTGGCCTATTCTTATGATGACTTGAAATCTCTTAGGCCACATGACATCCGTCATGACATCCCCCTGAAAGCCAACTCTGTGCCTCACAAACAGAAATTTAGGCAATATAATCCAAAAAACTTAGGTACTATCTTAGCTGAGATACAAAAGATGCTGGATGCTCGGATAATTTTTCCGATTCATCACTCAACATGGGTTGCTAACATAGTACCTGTCAGAAAGAAAAATGGTGAGATTCGAATCTGTGTAGATTTTAGGAACTTGAATCAGTTATCCTTAAAAGATAACCACCCCCTTCCCATTATGGATCAAGTCTTACAGATGGTAACAGGTTCAGAAATGTTATCAATGTTTGACAGTTTTTTGAGGTACAATCAGGTTGAGGTTGGGAAAGCAGATCAACATAAGACAGAGTTCACCACACCCTGGGGCACTTTCGCTTACCGCAGGATGCCTTTTGGTCTAATAAACACAGGCACCAGTTTTCAAAGAGCCATGGATCTTGCTTTCAAAGATTTGATGGGAAAATTCATTGTAGTGTACCTGGACGATTTGACGGTTTTTTTCAAAACAACGTTCGGAGCATGTTCACCATTTGTAAAAGGTACTGGAGCGCTGCCGTCAAAATGGCATCTCATTAAACCCAAAGAAATCCATCTTCGAAGTGACTGAAGGGAAACTTCTCAGACACATAGTGTCCCGAGAAGGCATCAAAATTGATTCAAAAAGAGTTAGGTCCATCCAGGAGCTTACTCTGCGTGCCAGCAAGACCGCAGTTCACTCTTTCTTCAGAAAGGTGAATTTCCTTAGGAGATTTGTTCCTGAATTCACTGAGAAAACCCGTCACATTGTCAACATGATGAAGAGCAATGCCACATTTAGGTGGACTGCCAAGGGCAAATCAGCGTTTAAATAAATTAAAGAAGCAATTGCTCAGGCACCAGTCTTGGTCTGTCCGGACTATACTAAAGTTTCAAGATATATAGTTATGCCTCTGAGCATACACTGTCAGCTATTCTGGTTCAACCCAATTCAGAAAATGCAGAATCTCCTATTTCATTCATGAGTTGCCCACTCAAAGATCACGAGTTGAAATATTCCCTTATGGAAAAACACGCATACGCCGTGGTCAAGGCTGTCAAGCATTTCAGGTTTTATATCCTGAATTCTCACACCGAAGTTCTCGTACCAGATACAACAATAAAATCTATTTTGACTCAGCAAGAATTCGTTACAAAGAGAGGCAACTGGATTGCCAAAACTCAAGAATTCGATCTAGACATCAAACCAACCAATCTTGTACGAAGAAGGGGTCTCTGCCAATTGATCGCCAACAACGTCCCAGATGAATTAAAAAGTGAAGAACAAGATATCAAAAGCGTGCCCACAGTTCTCTTTATCGCCACTACTGATGAGTGGTATTCTAACATTGCTTATTTCCTAACGTATGGCGAGTGTCCTGCTCATCTTTCTTCGAAAGAAAAATGAAAGGTTAAATTGAAAGCAGTTGGTTATGTTTTGTGGGACAATGGTCTTTATAAGAGAAACTTGGACGGGGCATTTTTTCGTTGTGTTGACAAAGCTCAACAATAAAGACTTTTAGAATCTTTCCATGATTTGGCCTTTGGAGGACATTTCTCTGTGCCAGTGATGGCACACAAAATTCTACATGCAAGGTACTATTGGCCCACACTTTTTCAGGATGCTTATAAATGGGTGCGTAGGTGTGAGCTGTGTCAGCAATTCGTTGGAAAGCCTAAGCTGCCTGCTTTGCCCCTCAAGCCAGTTGTGATTGAGGAACCATTTCAGCAGTGGGGTATAGATTTCATTGGTGCAGTTAACCCGTCTTCAAGTGCCAGACATGATTATGTCCTCACCACGATGGACTATTTTACTAAATGGGTGGAGGCCATACCAACCAAGCATGCTACATCTGAAGTAGTATGCAGCTTTCTCAAAGAAAATATCATCTCTCGGTTTAGGGTTCCACTGAAAATTGTGACAGATAATGCAGCCTATTTTTTGTCATATGAAATTACTCAATTTTGTTTCCATTATGGGATTACCTTATCTCACACTTCAGATTATTTCCCTCAAGGAAATGGACAAGCAGAATCAAGTAACCAGAACCTGGTCACCATTATCAGGAAATTGATGGACGATAATCAGAGAACATGGCACAAAGCTTTGTATGATGCTTTATGGGCTGATAGGATAACACCCAAAAGAGCTATAGTCATGTCACCTTTCCAACTCCTATATGGATGAAATGCAGAAATTCCCATTACCCTTGAACTGCCGGCACTCAAATTAACCAGAGCAATCGAAGACTCAACCTTCAAAAGCTCAGTTGACAAGCGGATCATGTGCCTGACTGAGCTGAATGAACAATGAGTTATGGTGGTGGATCGGATCAAGGAACATCAGGACTGGGTGAAAGCACTTTTTGATAAGAAATCTAGAGTGCGTGACTTTCAAGTCGGAGATCAAGTCTTGTTATGGGACAAGCGACGAGAACCAAAAGGAATGCACGACAAATTTGACTCCCTGTGGAGAGGTTCGTTTACCATTCAACAGCTCTATGGTGAGGCCAGTTTTTTGCTGGAGTATAAAGATGGAACACCATTTACACTACCTCATAATGGGCAGCATCTAAAGCTTTTCAACCCTTGAAGCCTGGATGAGTCTATTTGTAAAATATATACAGTTCTTATGTTTTGTCTATTTTTCTTTCTCATTTTTTGCTCGACTCCGTGGCCCAATGGCTTGGATGAAGGCACTTAGAGATTGGATTCTGCTTTCACTCATCATTTTGACAAGCAGAAGTTCCCCAATAGGAGCCAGCTGTTGTTTCCAAAATCAGCTTCGCTCATTTTGGAAGCAACCCCCTACGAAACTTGTCTGTTTCATCTTTTGTCTATCTAAGTTTGTTTTTCGATACGAATCCTAATTCATTTTCATTTTGGTTGGATCGGGGAGTGGTTACTATCTCGTCAAGGCCAAGTTTTCCCTTCCCCTTTTTTTTCTCTCCTCCTAGAGTTGGTCTCTTTTTGTTTTTTCTCTGCAAGGGTGGTGATTTTCGCCGCCCCTGCATTTTCTTTTGTTTTTTGCAAGGGCGGCAAATTTCACCGCCCCTGCAAGTTTCCTGCAAGGGCGGTGAATTTCGCCACCCCTGCAAAAGAGACTGACTACATGCAAGGGCGGCAAATTTTTTCGCCCTTGCACTTCTCAATTTTTGTGCAAGGAATTTATGGCCACACGCAATGGGTTGTTGGGGTGAGTTTTTCACCCTATATATTCCTATTTGAGCATCTTTCTTCTCATTACTTCCTCCTCTCCTCCTACCTCTTGCTCCTGAGCACCTCTAGAGACATTTCGAAGCACCAGCTCGCAGATCTGACCTTGTGGCACGTGCATTTTCTAAGGTAGGGTTTGTTTTTAGGTTTATTTCTTGTTGTTCTTTCTAGCTTAGTTGTTTTTTGTCATTTTTTGTTGTTTCTTTCTTCTTCCCCCTCCTACCCGTGGTTTTTTCCCCCGTGGCCTCATGCAGGCGGCATTCTTTTTTGCCGCCCATGTTTTTCCCATTTTCTGTGCAAAGGTGGTGAAATATGCCGCCCTTCCACGCTACCCTTGTCAAGTGCGGTGGTGGCGAATTTCGCCACCTCTCCACTTTCCCTACATTCTCCCTGCAAGGGTGGCTATTTTTGCTGCCCCTGCATCCTTTCTGCAAGGGCAGCGATTTTTGCTGCCCCTGCATATTTCTTCCAAAATATGCAAGGGTGGCAATTTTCGCCACCCTTGCATATTTTTTCCATTTTCAACTAACTCTCGGTTTTTTTTTTGAGTTGTCCCTTTCACACTTTTTTCTTCCTCAGTCTCCACTCCTTTGCTTAACCTGGCCTATTTAAGTGACCTCCAGTAACCCATGTCACTTAAATTGCGCTCTCCCTCTCTCGCTCACTCTCCTTTCATCTGTGATCATGGATGCAACACCTTCAGTGAGCTCCTATACACCCGCTTCCGTCCAATCAAGATCATCCCCTATGATGGAAGCATCTCCCTCAAAGGTGAAGACCATGAAATACAAGTACCAGGGCATCTTCCCGCTCACATCAGTCACCTCGAATGTCGATGACATTCGAGATACCGAGATCAGCCACATCGACATGGCCAAATTTCTGAAGCAAACCAAGGCAACAAATCCCAACACTGGGATAAAAATGATTGTTGAGAGCAACATCCACCTGGTAGCTGCCTTTCTGGTAGCAGTGCATCATGCAGAATTTGTCCTCTAGTGCGCACGATTTTACAACAAAGAGACAGATCGGTCTTAGATGCCAGTGGCGGCATGATAATTTGGTTGGACCCCAATTTTATCGACAAAGTTTTCCTGTGTCTGCCAGCCACCGAAGTAACCCAAATTGACTTCGAGAACGCACAAAAGGAGTACGACAAAGAACCATAAAGGGCAAAGAAGGTCATGAATTATAAATGGCTAAAGACTCCGAGGACCAGTCTCTCTAGATGGCCGAAAAGATTCCCCAGAAGTGATTTTGTCGAGAAAGTTGGCGACTTAATCACCCTCCTCAGCAGAGTACGGGGCCTCCCATCCTCTTCTCAATTCCATGAATGGATGTATCCGTTCATTAAGATCATCCTTCAAGGTAAACAGACCATCTTTTGGGGGGAACAAATTAGCAACGCTATCCACAAACAACTGACCAAGGTACAAACTTTCTTCAAATTCTACATGACCTCGTACCTGGTCTATATAGCTGCCGCAATGCGATCTTTCCCGGGTTTGACAACAGAGGGAGATAGAAAGACCACCCCGGTCTATTCATACTATACACAGCTGACACTTCAAGGGTCAACACGTCATTTCAAGTGAGTAAATGACGCTTTCTTCACCGTATTCTTGTGTCTCTTTGATCCTCAGCTGGAGTAGAAGAGAATATCAGATGAGGCCTGGATGGTAGTGAACGGTTATGGCTGCATGTTCCTCCAGTTCCCTACATTCTGCTATCTTCAGGTGGGTTTCTACCAAGGATACCCTTATATGCTCCCCAAATTCCCTTCAGACAGGTTAGTCCTAATGGAGCTTTGCCGACAACTGGTTGTCGTGAACACGAAGCAGATGGAACTTAAGAGACCCGATTTCAAGTTTCCTATTCAGATTGGCAGATTTTCAATTGCTACATCAACCAAAGCCAAAGTTATGGAAATAGAAATGCAGATGGTTACCATCAAACCATTCAAGAGACGGGAGAAATTTGACTTCAAAGGAGTCAGAGAGACGATTAAAAGAAAGACTCAATTCCACGAACCCATGATTGAGGATATCTGGGTGGACCTAAGGACGGCTGATGAAATAAGAAAAATGGATTATTACCGCCTCACACTGGAGCAGATAGAATACCTTGGACTTGAAGAGGTCCCTTCTAGTTTAGTCGATGATGGAAACATCATAAACAGCAGGTATCTGACAGAAAAGGTCACTGGTTCCCCTCTCCCTCCAGTTCAGTGATCCCAAAAAGAGTTGACCTCGCTGAAAAAAATATTTGAACCAATATTGGCCAACACCAATGATTGGTTAGCAGCAAAAGGGATCACCCTAAAAGAATTCGTCATAGGATCAGAGGCTGAATACCAAGCAGAGTTGAAGAAGAAGGCAGAAAACTAAACAAAAAATAAAGGTGACGTTCCTTCGCCTTCTAAGCCTCACAAGCCTAGGATCATCTTTGTTTCTAAAAAACCTAGGTCAACACAAGAGCCTAAATCAACAGTCGAAAGAACCAAAGATCAAAGCCCCAAGGCGCAGGCGGCTCAACCTATGGAGACACAGGATCAACCTTTAGAACGACCAAGTGTTGGGTCTCCGATCTCGCCGAGACAAGCACAGCCGATCCAGAGTGCCTCTCCTTCTCCCCCTCAATCTCCTACGGTGCTCACTTCTCCTATCTCTCCAATCAGTGTTCCATCTTCTGGAGCCACTTCCCCTTCCAGGGTTGTTTTTGGTGATCCTCAAGGTCCTTCAGCAGGTTCCCCTCGCTCTTTTGGGTCCATTCTGAGTCTATCATCTCTGTCTTTCAACTTGCCACCAAGCCCTGCACCCGAGCCAAAATCAATAGTTGATACAATTTCGTCAGTTAATCCAACTGCAACTACTGCCACCACCAGTAGTGTGGAAGCTGCTATAGTGACACTGCCAGAGGCAACCATCGTTACAATGGGTACTTCTCTCCCACCTTGGATGTCTGCTTTCACGCCTAAAAGAAAGAAAATGGCCATCTCCCTAGATGAATTCGATTTTGGCAAGATAGTACTGGAAAAAGTAAGGTCTCCTAAGAGACCAAAAATCCTCTCCAGGTTGGTCGAAGAAAAAGGGCAAAAATTTCTAGAAATTGCCAAGCCTCCTCAAGACGCAGCCCTTGAGGGTTTTGAAATGAGCAGTTATTCTGTCTCTCGTGTTGAAGTTGGCAAAGTTACTCACAAAGGGGCGAAGAGTGATATTCAGGCATCAATGGACATTATGGTCCAAAAGTTTGACAGGGAAAAGGAGATGAAGGATTTTTATAAAGCTAAAACTGAACAGTTAACAGCAGTGATCAAGAGGTTCACTATTTCGATTGAAGTAGCAACTCCAGAGGCCTTTTTCGTGGATGATTCAGTCATTCAAAAAGCCGAAAAGACCTATTTAAAGGGGAAAGTCGTGGAAGAATATATTGGAAAGATGCGCAATCAGGGAGTCTCTTTGCTATCAGAGGTTGCGGAAAGAACAGGTAAAATGAAGAGATTGAAAACTCAGGTAGATGATTTCATCTCCCTTATCTCTCAAGAAATTGATGGCTTAGAGAAAGATCTCAGCAAATGGAAAGAGATGAAATATCTCAAAAAGAGTACCCTGATATCTATCGGTGTCATCTCCAACAAAGATTCCTATGTTGAGATCAAGGAATCAATGATCTTCAGGGTTCAGGTACTCAAGGATCTAATTGATGATCTCAAAGCTTTCAAGGAAGCTAGTGAAAAGAGTGACCTGAGCCTGCTGAACAAGTTAGAAGAGCTGCCATGCAACTTGACTTTCGAAGACCATCAGTTCCTTTCAGTAGAGGAAATGATTCAGAGTTTTGAAGAGATGATCTGGAAAGATTTCGAAGGAGCATCTTTCTCAATGACTTTAGTGGACAGTATTCTGGATGCTCAGTTAAATTTTGAGAATTTGAAATCTAGGTTAACTGGCCACTCTAAAGCCATCACATCATTGAAAGATGCACTGATCAGAGCGAGGGTTGTCTCCAAGAACGCAATTGCACTAGACAGCATAGAAATTCAGGCATCAATCGCCATGTACGATGCTCATCTGAAGAAGTCTGGCAGCAAAAATTGACTCTCTCTCTCTTTCTCTCTCTTCTTCTATCCTTATGCATTTCTGTTTTGTGCAAAATGCTTGCATTTTTGTAAATATTTTGGAAAATATCTAAAAGTCAAAGATGAGTCATCTTTGACCAAGATATTTTGTATTTTATTATTTTCTGTTATTGAGGATTTTTCTCCCTATATATAGTGGGGACCTCATTTGTAAATGATCTTGGAAAATTTAATAGCAAACACTCTACTGAAATTGAAGCAACTTTTGAGACTTTGTGCTCAAACTTGTAAATCATATTCTGTTAAATGAATGAGAAGTAGGTTATTTCAGACTTTGTGTTGAGATTGTCTGTGTTATTTAAGAAATAGTTCTTATGTCTTTTTCCTGGTAACATCTTGTTTATCTGATTTAATAAGCAAGTGGATGTGTTATTATTATCTGAGGGCACTTTATGAGGGTAGAAAATAGACTTTGTGCTACTTTTACCTTTGAGATTATTTTATCTTTTGTAGTTTCAGGTGAAGACTTTGTGCTTCACTTTACTCTACGGTTGTACTTGTTCTGGATCTGTGGAGAAGCTACGGAAGACTTTGCACTTGCGTGAGTGTTTTTATGGACTTTGTTACTTCAGGTGATCTCTTGCTCTTCGTTTGACACCAATCCTGAAAGAAGAGGAATGTTGTCAGCATTAGACCAGGATTTTCCCCCTTTTGTTCTTTATACATCACTTTTGAAAAAAGAGAAGTAGATGTTGTTATACCACCCTCATGTGTTATTTTCTGCTTAATTATATATCTGGCACGTAAATATTGATAGGGAACCTCCCCTTGATGAGAGGAGAGATTTACTTCGTCTAGATCTGGTAAAGCCACACTCCTCGTGGTGTAAATCTCCCTTATGCTGTGGCTGATATCTCCATTTTGTCATCAGTTAGTTGACGACAAAATATTCACCCAACAAGGTTATCATCATCATCGGCCAAATAAATCATGTTTACCATAATCAGGGTCTAATGATTATAACTACCTATGGGAAAATCATTATACACCATCCCACCTACATTTATCAATGATTATAACCGCCTTTGGAATCATTGTGCTCTCACAAATTTAATTTTATCTGTCCAAACAAGGGCATGTTGTTATCTTGTTTGTTTGTCCTAACTAGGGAAGCTCCATCTTCTCAATAATTATAACCACATTTGGGAAAATCATTGTGTTTTCATGCCATGTTACCACTATCGAGGTCCAATGATTATAACCACCTAAGAGTAAATCATTATACACTGTCCTACTTACATTCTCAATTATTTTGACTGCTTTTTCACAATCATTGTGTTCTCACCCCATTATCTTCTTTTTTTTGGTCCCCTCATCTCACTTCTTTCTTTTGAGGGACCATTTGCCACCCTTCCTTATGCCAACCATTCCCTCAAGGGGGCATCATACAATTTATCCATTACATTTTAAGTTATAGGCATGTAGGACATTTTTATTCTTTGAAAATAAGTTAACGTGCCTATAGCTTGAAACACCTTCCCAAATAGGGGCAAACTATAGACACCTAAAAGTGGCCATCAATGACCTTCAATCAGGATTTTGACAAATTTATACTAAAATGCAAAATTTGGCCTTAAAACACTTAAACATGCTAAATAATGTGAACCTATTATCTTCAAGTGTTGATTTTGGCCAATGTATCCCTAAATGGGGTAATGTGTTTTATGAGCCAACTAACTTTGACCATATCATTTCGAGTCAAAATGACATTTTCGCACTTGGGTGCTCTAGATTGCTCTTTTCTACCAATTTTATTGCATGAGACATGTGCCTTTGTTATTTTGTGTTGTCAACATCCTAAATGGGATAACAAATCCAACACATCTAACATTAACTTCTAATTCCAATTCAGTCAAATTTTGAGCCAATAATATGACATTTTAACTAATTTGATTAATTTGTGCATCAATTGCCAAGATTTACATCAAAATTGACTAATCATGTTTAAAGATAATTAAACCAAATCAAGAGCTTAAGTTAATTTTCCATGGAAATCGTTGAATAATTCCTTATTGGAAATTGGTTGTGAATAACTGTATCATCAAGTGACATCATTTTATGGGGTGGCATCTACAAGCCATAGGTGCCATAAATATCAGGATTAACCCCTCCCATACCTCATTAAGACCTTCCATGACTCTTTATTGCTTCTCTATCCCAAATATTCATGAATAAATTTATTGAATTTGGCCTACAAAATTAAATTAATCCTTAGCCACACATCGTCATCTTGAGATGGACAATTCAAATTGATTTTGGTCATTTGCAAAATCTATAAATAGAAAGTTTCAAAGCCATAATTTTAAGCTTGGATAGTGAAAATTTATGATGCTTAAATCATTCCAAAATCATTGCATTTTAGTGTTATAATGCTAAATTATTGATCCAAACCAAGCCAAAGACAAAGGTGCCAAGAGGAGATGAAGGGAACCACACTCTATTGAGGAATATCTCTTGAAGCACAAACTGAGCAAGCCAAAGAAGGAGCCTTTTGGAGAAATCAAGGATTTGGTAAGAAATTTGTGTTTTATGTTCATATCTCTCATTTTTTCCCATTTTTAGTTGTTTTTTCAAATGGTTTTTCCTCATTAAACTCCCCCTAGTGACTAGGCCTAGAGATATTATGTTAGTTAGTGTGTTTCTTTCATTTTGTTTTCATTTTGGTAATAACATGATATTAACCATCCTCTCTTGAGTCAAATTCATATATCACAACTCCTAAGGATAAATTAGTCTGAAGACCTATAACTAGAGTGCATACTCAGCCATAGTATTGGTATATTCAAAATTTATATTAAACGATAAAGGAAGAGGTTCACCATGAAGTGGGATAAGGATGATGCCAACTCTCACACCACATTTACACTTTGATCCATCAAATAACATGGTTACTTGATAAGTGAAGTCTTCTCGAGAAAGGGTCACAATAGACTCATCAAAGAACGCAAGGGGAGGAGGTTGATTGTCTACTAGGGGAGCTTCAACCAATTGGTCGACAATGACTTACCTTTTAATTAACTTTTACTATATGAACTCAAGGTCAAACTCAGCTAAAATCATGAGCCACTTATCCACACATTGATTCTGGTATGGATTGGAATGCATGTACTTGAGTTAGTTGATGTTAGTAATGACAAAGGTTTTATGGTTGAGAAGATAATGCCAAAGTAAAGTGGCCATAAAAACCAGGGCAAGGTAAAGTTTCTCGATATGGGTGTATCAAATCTCATATTCTATAATCATTCGACTTATGTAGTATATGGATGACTTTTTATTCTTATCATCATTATGTGTAAGCATTATGCCTAAAGAGTGGTCACTGGTAGAGATATAAAGGTAAAAAGGTTGATCCTTTTTTGGAGGAATGAGAATGGGTGGAGAAAGAAGGTACTCTTTGAAGGAGTCAAAGACCTTTTGGAAATCTTTACTTCACTTAAAATATATGCCCTTTAGAAGGTGGCAAAAGGGTTGGCATCTATCGAATAATTGAGAGATGAAGTGGCAGATGGATTGAAGTTTCCCCTATAGGTTACAAAGTTGCTTAAGGTTGATAAGAGGAATCATGTCAAGAATTGCTTTGACTTTGGTAGGATTGACTTTAATTATGTGAATAGAGATAATGATCCAAGAAGTTTGCCTGATAAGACCCCAAAGATACACTTCTTAGGGTTAAGGTAGACATGGTAATGGATGAATCATTCAAAGATAATCTTAAGAATAACTAAATGATATTTTTAATATTTATATTTCCCAAGAAGGTAATCAACATAGTCTTCTAGGATTTTGTGAATAGGGTCATGGATGATATAGGTCATAGTGCATTGGTAGGTTATATCAACATTATTTAGACCAAAAGGCATGACTCTATAGCAGAAAGTCCCCTAAGGGGTGATAAAGGCAATTTTATGCTGATCTTTAGGGGTAATCCAAATTTGATTGTAGCTTGTGAATCTATCTATCCATAAGAGATAACATCTCATGGCTACTCATAAGATCAAAAATTTGGTCAATACTTGGCAAAGGAAAGTCATATTTTGGGCAGGCAAGGTTAAGGTCACAAAAATACACATAAATATGAAGTCACCCTATAGCTTTGGTGACAAGGACAATATTTGAGTCCCATTGAGGATAGTTAATGGGTTGGATGAAATTGACAGAAAGGAGATGTTAAATCCTTATTTAACAAAAATGACTATGTGAGGGTGCATTCAACAAAGCTTTTACTGAATAAGCTTAACATCATGTTTGGTGACTATGTTATGGGTGGTGAGGGTAGGGTCAATTTTGGGTATGCCGTTATAAAACCAAGCAAATGTTATGCTTTGGTATTGAAGGAAGGTATCAAAGTCTTGATTATTTGAGGAATCTAATGATTATCCAATTTTGACAATGCACAAGTTATCCTGAGTATTTCAGTTGAAGTCAATGGTGGATTCATTCAACATAGTTGAAGACTCAAGAGGGTGAGATTTGTGCATAGAGGAATATTTTGCACTGAGGCAAGTGAGAATAGAATCATCATCTTGACATTGAACAATATTAATAGTAGGAAAGTCATCTTCTACCAACTTAGGATGAGTTAGAGGAATGACTATGATCTCCCCATCCTTTTGATAAGTTAGGGGTCTGAGGCTAAACATGTCAATGAAAAAAGTTAGGTGGGATGATATCAAAATCCTCACATTTTGATAGAGAAGGGGTTAAAGAGGATGGGATGTCTTCCTCGACAATGGTGATGAGAGGTGGGTTGGTTTGATTTTTAGGTGGCATGAAATTGAGGCCATGTTATTCATGAGGTTTTCAGGTCTTGATTAGAAGCAACTCATGCAGTCTATGTTCATACTAACCTAGATCAACTATGTTCCAAGCACACCTCTATAGGTATGTCTTAAAAAACTATGATTTATCCAAATAGGAGAAACTAGAGGTAAATAGTTGAGGTAAAAATGAGGTGGTAGAAGTGTCAATGGGTTTATCAAGTCCCCCATAAATGAAATTGGTTTGATAAGTTGTGGGGAGGGGGCGAAAGGAATGATATTTCCCACATTAGAATCTCAATCGGGTTGGTGGTCAAGATTACTATACTCTTGAGGAGTAAGGAAAGTGTCAAGGGTTAATAGGTGATACTCCCCAAGTGAGAGATGCTAGAATTTTGATTTCAAGGGGTTTATTGTGGGGATTTAGGTATAATAAACTGATGAACTAGTGGATGCTTTATTGGTAAAAGAAGATGGGGTTTCATATTTTGTTGATGAAGGCTTGTTAAATGAAGGAAGGAGAACATCATTAGGCTAGTACATCATGTTGAATGATGTGAAAGGACTTGGGTCAGATTGTATATTAATAACTTGACCCTCGTGCTCATATTTGATGCATTAATGTAGGGTAGATGGCACACAACCCATGTATTAGATCCAAGGGAATCCTAGCAAAAAATTGTACTGGAACTCTCCTTCTACTATGTAGAAGAGTTCAGGAAGCATGTGTGGTACTAAATGAATTTGGGGGACAATAGTTCCTAAAGTCATGGTCATGGTGTCATTGAATGATCAAAGTATTATTGATGTTTCTGACATAATTTTCTCTAGTGATTTGAGTTGGTCATATGTATGGGAGAAGATAATGTTGATGTTATCTCCTTCATAAATCATAACCCTTTTGATGTGGGTTTGTTTGATGTATGTGGTAATGAAGAGAGGAGGATCTATATTATCCAAATGGATAGAGGGTAATGCTGAATCCTTAAAGGTAATAAGGTTGGAAACTTGAAGAGCTCTGACAAAGGCTGCTAGAAGTTATAGGTCTATTGATTGGACCTCTATGGTTTGTGTTGTCCCTGAAAAATGCCACTCATTTTTGGGACAACCTACAGATCAAAATCCTTTCTTCCCCTTTCAAAATTTTTCTGAGCATATAGTTAAAAAGCTTCTGCAGGCAAGTTCAGTCAAAAGAACAAGTTTCCAGCACTCAGTTGTTTCCAAGATTGGTTCAGCGCCTTGGTTTAATCAAAAGCATTTAAAATCAGCAAATGATAAAGGACATAGGCTTGAACCATTGAAATTTGAACCACTTTGGTTCAAAGGTTCAATGGGTTCAATAACCAAGTTAGTTCAACGCGCTTGGTGCAAAAGAACAAAAGGCTTAGCCAAATAATGAAGAATGAACCGTTGAACCAAAGTTAGTTCAATCGGTTGGTTCAATTGAAAGGTTCAAGGAGCTTCAACAGATAAACCATTAAACCGGTGAACCAAAAGGTTCAACGGGTTCAAGGTTCAAAGGTTCAACCAAAGCTTAGAAAGATAAAGGAAGCAATGTTCGAGCGAGACACAGAATAAGCTAATGAACCGATTGAACTTTGAACCAAAAGAGTTCAAAGCTCAATGGTTCAACATGGTTCAAAAGCTCAAAAGCGGCTTCAGTCAAAGGAAAATCGGCACACAAGTGGTTCAATGGATGGTTCAACCAAGGAGCGTAAAAGTGATTGGACAAGGAAGTGATAAAACAAAGAAATAGAATGAACCAATGAATTGATGAACTTTCAGTGGTTCAACAGGTTCAAAGTTCAACATGGTTCAAGCAATAGTCAACCAATGACATAAGGGAATATCCATTGAAATTCAAATAAAGCGTAGAACTCAAAGGAAGAACCAAGTGACTGGCTGGAAAGATAGCTCGATAGCTCAAATTGCAGTAGGAAGAGACAAAGCTGGAAAAGCCTAACTGAAGAGAAAAGCCTATGAAAATTGCCTAATTGAAAAAGACAAAGTGCAGTGGAATACGTCACGACTCAACAAAACGAGACAACTGTTTACATCTTCTATGTAAGAGTGGCAATTTTTTCTGCCCTTGCATCCTTCATGCAAGAGCAACAATTTTTTCCACTCTTGCATCACAGTTTCCTCTCTTCCAGGTACAAGAGTGGCAATTTTTGCTGCCCTTACATGTTCGCCTACTCCTTGATGTGCACAGGTGGTAATTTTTGCTGCCTATGCACGAGAACTTCTCTGATATGCAGGGGCGGCAATTTTTGCCGCCCATTCATTCCTTCTCTCTTCTTTTTCTCATGCACTTTTGTCATGTAAAATTGCATGCAATTTTGTAATGTGTAATTACATGTAAAAAATCTGGAAAAATATCTCAAAGTCAAAGATGAGTCATCTTTGACTAAGATATTTTTATATTTTAATATTTTCTAATTTTGAAAGTTTCTCCCTATATATAGTGGAGACCTCTTTTGTAAATGGATATCCGATAATTGAGAGCAAAACCTCTGTTGAATTGAGACACTTCTTGAGACTTTGTTCTCAACTTGTAAATCATATTTTGTTGAATGAATGAGAAGCAGGTTTATTTCAGACTTTGTGTTGAAGTTATCTGCGTTATTTAGGAAATAGTTCTTATGTCCTCTTCCTGATAACCTCTTATTTGTTTGATTTAATAAGAAAAGTGTGTGTGTTGATATTATCTGAGGGCATTTATAAAAGATAAAAGAGAGACTTTGAGCTACTTTTATCTTTGTGATCCTTTTATCTTTTGTAGTTTCAGGCAAAGACTTTGTGCTTTGTTTCACTCTACGGTTACACTTGTTTTGAATTGGTGGAGGCTACAGAAGACTTTGTACTTACCTGAGTTTCCTTGTGAACTTTGTTACTTCAGGTGATTTTTTGCTCTACGCTAGATACCATTCCTAAAATAAGAGGAATGTTGTTGGCCAACGACCAGGATTTCTCTCTCTTATTCCTTGGACATCACCTCTGAAAAAAGAGAGGTGGATGCTGTTATACCACCCCAAGTATTATTTTTTGCTTAATTATATATACATATAGCATATAAATATTCATAGAGAAGCTCCCTTTGATGAAAGGAGAGATTTACCTCATCCATATCTGGTAAACCCACACTTTTCATGGCCTAAATCTCCCTGTGCTGTGGTTGATATACCCATTTTGTCCTCAGTTAGTTGATGACAAAATATTCACCCAACATTTTGTAAGGCCTCTATCATTACTTGGCGATGATGGGGCAAGGTAGTGATAAATTAATATAAAATAATCTTCATTGGTGTTTGGTGAATTTGTTTTAGAACTACTCTTCAGATTGATTCAAAAGGGATGGATTGGGAGGTACCCAAGATGGACACTTTGGGTTTAGATGTAGGTAAAGATGTTTGGATTTGGTTATGTGGCTAGATTTTAGAATAAGGGTATGCCCATGGGATGGAAACCTTTGCCTTTCTTTTATATTTTTATTGATCCTATGATCATGTGACCACATGGATGGTATGGATTTGGGAAAGAGTCAGGCTAGAAGATTATTTCAGTTTCTCCTCACTCTTAGGTGATAGTGGGGTAGTATGTATTGGTTGATGGATCTTTGTTTTTGGATGGGTGATGATCTGATGAGATTCTCATATGGCAACAATTCATCTTGATCATACAACTGATAGACTAAAACTTAAAGAGCCTTACAATTTTTAGTATCATGCCCAGGTGTTCTATGGTATTAACATATTAGATTGTAATTATACCAAGATGATTTAGAATTACATGGGTCAAATATTTTGATAGGTGTCAAGGTTAAGAAATAATCTTATAATAACCTTTACAGGATGGTTGAATAAGACTCGGTCAAAGGTGGAAAAGGTGTGGAGGTATTGGTTTTGGTAGTTGGGTTGGAAGCCTTTTTAGAAGTAGGCTTGATGGTAGAAGTTTTAAATGGAGTGTTATTGGTAGATATTTTAGTGTAGATTGCTTGGAGGTAGGAGTCTTGGTTATAAATGGTTTATTGAAAATAGGTGAGGATGAAAATAGGAATGATGGTGTAACTAAAAGTCATGGTTGGATTCGAGTTTTATTTAGGATGGTTGGTTTCCTAACTAAGGTAGAGGGGTGAGGTCCAAAAATAAAAGAAAAAGTGAAAAGAGGAGGAAAAGTTTTTATTTTTGGTATATTTGGTGGTTTTACCCTCTCTGTTGGTTTAGTTTGGGGTTTTTTTGGTGATCTTGGTGGGCTTAAATCCAAATTTATCAATGGGTGAGTAAGGTTATTATTAGGAAGTATGCCAAGACTTTTGAGGGGCTTGGATGGAATGGTAAGAGGTAACTTGGTTATTCTATGCGGGTTTGGTTAGAATGGTTTGACTATGGATTGCTTGGTAGGATTTTTTAATGGTTTAGTTGTGATGGTAGTGGATTCGATATTGGAAATGGTACGTTGTTCTGACAAAGAAGGCTCTTATTTGGTTATAGACAGGTTTGGTTCCTTCGATGGTGGACTCAAAGGATAAGGCCATATGTTGAGAAAGGGGAGTGATTACCTCATCGTTTTCCTCATTAAAAGGCTTCAACATCCAAGAAGGTTATTCCTTGGTGGGAAGTCTAGGCAAGGTGGTTTCTTCCTTAGGAATGCTCTCTAAAGGAAAAATGGATTGTTTTATGATGGAGGAGAAAGGTAGAGTGGTAATGATTTCTTCCTCTAGTGTGTATATCAAAGGAGAGGTTAGAGATTTAACTACCTAAATAGGTAAAGGGGAAAAATGAGTGGTTTGGGTAATGGGTTCTTTAGAAATGAGCTCATTAAAAACCATATTGACAGTATGGGCCTCATGGTTGTAAGAGGATTTTGATTTGCCATTTTCATTATTTGTAAAAAGAGCATGGTTAGGAAATGGTTGTCTAAAGATGTCAAGTGATTGGTTTGGGGGTGCATTTGGGTTATCAAACATAAGTTCCTTATTTTTTATGAGATTTTAGATGATGTTCTTGAAGGTATTGCACCTACTAACATCATGTCTAATGACATGGTGGAAGGTACACAATTCGTTCTCCTTATACCAACTAGGTACAAGATGAGAGAAATCAAATTGTTGTGGATGTTTGATCAAAGGAAGTTGTATGATATTTGATTTCAATAAATTCTCCAAGATTGAGGCATGTAAATCCCCTAGCAGAGTAAATTGCTTTTGATTATTGTAGTTTTGGTTCCTAGTGTTATGATTGGAGGAAATTAAAGAGCTAGGTTGGCTAACAACTGGTAGAAGAGCAGTTTTAAGGACAATCATGTTTGTGGTTCCCTTATTTTTGGTGTTAGTGTTGGATTGATTGTTGGGTTTGGAGGAGAAAGCCTTATTTGATTTGAAAGTGGATTTATTGTTCCTTAGTTTTAACTTCCCCTCATCAATGACTATATTCTCTAGTTTTCATGCAATGGTAAAGGCCTCATCAAAGGTCTTGAAGCTCTGAACCCATAAAGTAGAGTAAATGTGTTTGGCAGTTAAAAACTCAATCAACATGGTTTGGGGTAGAGAGAAATAGAGTTAATTTACCAAACTCCTCCAACTAGTTACAAAATCAACAATGAAGTCATCATCAAATTACTGAATGGAGTAGAGATTGGTGATGGAAACCTTCTTAGAGATGTTTATAAAAAAGTGATCTAAGAAGGTTTGAGCTAGTTGGGAAAAATAAAAGAGGGAATTCTTGGTAATATCATTTTACCAATCTAGTGCCAAACTTGATAGAGACATGGGAAAAATGAGAAGGAGAGTATCATCATAAGCAATCAAATAGCAAGAATATCTAAATGCTCTTAGATGTTGTTGAGGGTCTTCCTTGCTTTGAAATTTTGAAAATTTTCAAAATTTCCCATTGAAGAGGATAAGGTTGAATGAGGACGGATAGATGAATTGGTTTATTATATATTAGGTCATATGATTAGAGATTATGAGCACCAAAAATGGATGATTCCAAAGTAGTCATTTTATCCATTATCTTTTTTACTAGATCAATTTGTGGTTGTACACCTCCAAAGTTGTAAGGTGTATTTTACTAAGGTGGAACATGTTGATAGTTGGTAGGAGGTTGAGAAGTTACCACATATTGATATGTGGACATGGTTGGTTGGGATGATGCCACATACAGATATATGGATGCTAGTGTTTGGGTATAAGGTAGAGGTGCATACCCTTATGGCTTAGGAATATAGCTTAGATTTTATACAATGGGCATCTATTAAGGGATTATCATAGGTTGGGTTGGAGGTATAGTTAGGTTAATATGTAGGGTATAGGTGGTAATTTTTGTACTAATAGGTGTAAGGGTATAAGGTATGGACATCACCAAGCTTTGGAATGGAGTCGTGGTTAGAGGATTTGAGATAGCAAGAGGAAGGGTAGTGACATTAGTAGAGGGTACTCTAATGGTAAGTGGATTATAGGTGGCTAAAGGTTAGGTTGTTCCTATGCTAGAAGAATTGTTGGTTGGGGTAGAGGGTTTTTGGGTGTTGGTAGGTTGGATAGGTTGGTTTTTGATAGTGGTATTAGAGGGATTATTGGTAGAGGAAGATGCTTGGGTGGATAATTCTTGGGTAGAAATTGTGGAAATAGAGGTGTCACCCATAAATTGGGATGTCATGCCATAAGGTGGATCCATAAGTGGAACTAAAGCAGGTGTATGATGTGATAAGGTATTGAGGTAATGTTAGAGGGATACTAAATTTTTATCTAAAAAGGTGATGAATTATGTATCCCCTTGGGAAAACACCTTAGGGAAACTAGCACTACTATAAGGATGGGGAGAACTCTCTGCATCCCAGATGTATTCCATGGATGAAGAGAGGAGGAAGATGAATGATTAGGGTGTGGATATTGATTTGTTTGGTTTCTTAGTTTTTGCCTAGTTAAAACCATACAAATAATGGAAAAGAGAAGAGACAAGTAATCTCACAACTCAAACAAAGAGAAGATAAGAAAGTTGAAGAAACTAAACACATAATAAAGCACATTAAATCTTAAGGTTTTTTTAGTCTCTCTTGTGGCTTATGCCTTAAGCTTTAATAATTATGTGACTCAACTTTGGTTTGTCGAATGGGTACTAGAAAAAAAGTTTATGGTTGGTTTCAGGTAGTTTATGCTCTGAAAGGGATCTATGTTGGAAATCAATATGTGGCTTGATATTGTGGCCTACCCCCTCACTTCACACACTATAATGATAAGGGTGTCAAGTTCTTAGTTGAGATATATCGATTGTCAAAGATTATACTCTACCAGTGAACTGAGTTATTTTTCCCTTTCATGGTGAAATCCAAGTAAGATAGCTGAGAAAAGTGACTGCCAGGTGATGAAATCCTAGTCGGGCCTTATATCAATGTTTTGATGTTTGATTAGGTGTAAGTGTTTTTGTCTTGTGTGTGTGACAAAAGTGAAGCTACAATTTATTTACTTGCATTAATTAATCTATGTGAGATAAACATGAGAGCAAACAATGTATGCAAGTTGATTTTAAGCCCAAAATAAATTTTTTATTTCAGTATATGAGCATAAAGAAATAAGAAAAACACCTAGATGTAAACAATAGACCCAAAAAGAGACTCAAGAGTCTCATCGAGAATACTATAATGTTTCAATAAAATTTTGTTTAATTTCTTTGGAGAAAGAGAGAAATAATTCAAAGATGGTATGGTAGAAAAACTTGATATGTTATGCATGCGTTGATCTAGATGATTTTGGAGACTCCTCTTTGTCTAGGGAGGAATGACCTGCTAATAAGAAAGCACTAAAGAAATGGTTGATTAATTGGGTAGTTGGGTAGATTTCCTAGCATAATCTAGATCCAAGAAGCACATGCTTCTTAAGAGGCTGTCAATCCACACTTTTAAACAATTAAGTTCTGAAAGTAAAAGATAAATTACTTTCATGTATAATAAAAACTATTGAAATCAAATACAAGAAGAGCTTGAAAAGAGATAAATTTGACTAATCATAATAATAGTTGATTAGATATTAATATTAGATAAATCAGAGATGGTTTAGAAAATAGGGTAATCCTCTATAATAAGATAAAAAGTTAGAAAGTAGGATTTGGTCATGGTCTGATAGTTCAAACACCTTGCTATAAGAATTAACACATAGTGACCATCAACATTTAGGTTATACCATCGATGGTTAGGTGACCATAAGTGGTTGGGTGATCGTTGGTGATTAAGGGAAAACTATCAATGATTAGGTGATCATCGATGGTTACTATCATATTTAGCCTAGGTAAAATAAGGTTTGATTGGGAGCTTATGGGGAGGTTCTAAAAGGTGGGTTGGGAGAGAAATAAAGGAACTAATCACTATGAACATATACCTAGCTTTGTTGTTGTTGATCTGAACAATGTTGAAGCGAGTGGTTAAAAAATCATCATGGAGCTTGAAGTCATTTTGGTAGAGTGTCAGTGTCTTGGTTGTGATTGATGAATTGAAACACTTCTAATCTCCATCATACTCATTAAAATATTCCCTGTATTCACCAAGAGTGAGAAGAGTACCTACACAAGAAGATTTGTACAAAAAATTATGATCCCTGGTGATCATCTCCTCCTCTTTCAACTCCTCCTCCTATCTTTATATATAAGTAAGGAGGTGGTGAAACAACAGGTTCAGAAATATATCTAAGATTATCCTAACATGCATTGATTATGCACATAGATCAAACATCTAAAAATAAAAAATCAAGTTGGAGTTGTAGTGGAAATTAACCCTTGAGGCAGTTAAGGTTAACCATCAGTGGTTGAGGCTAACCGAAGGTGGTTATGGGTCGATCATCAACAGTTGAGAGGACAAAGGTAAAATAACTAAACTTAGCCATTATGACTCAGGTTTGGAGATTTAAAAATTGTGGTATGGTCCCTAAGGGTTGAAGGGGTGATTTAAGGCCTTGTACAACATCTAGGATTGTAGTGTGCAGTTTTCTAGTGTCTACAGTATCAACAATTTTTTTGATATTATTTTATAGCTCTGCCCAAATCCTCTCAATAGTTTTTCTCTTGAGCTTTTGGTCAAATATTTTGGCATTCCTTTCAAGCCAAACTTTCCAAACTAACATGTTCAGGCCCATTTCCCATATATCTCTTATTATGTTCAACTTGTTACTGGTGCACTAGGCTTTGAGGTACCGTAGGAGATTTTGGTTTAAGCTCTAATATAGATTGAAACTACTTAGAAATGAATTCCATAAGCATGACATGAATTAACAGTGGAGCAAGAGGTGTTCCAGATTTTATTCCTTATGATAACATAATACAATATTTGAAAGGCCTTGGAAAACCCCTTTTTTCAAAATTTATCTTGTAATAATTTTCTCATGTGTCTCTATATATAATAAGGATTTGGATTTTGGCTAGGACTTAGATTTTTAGGTTCCATTCCAAACTACTAAATAAAGATTGTTTGATTGGAAATCTAGTTTCTTGTTATATCCTTCCCTAACTGAATATACTCTCGACCCTTTTCTATTCTAGTTGATATCATCCTAATTTTTACTCCATGGGATTCTAAAACCTTCTAGCATGACATTGATTTTCTTATTCCCTTCGCTTTAAATGCCCTCTCTATTCTGCATAGTTTTCCAAATAAATTACTTGAACCCATCCTTAATATTTTATATCTAGTAGTATTTAACTTTGGATCCCCACTACCTTATGCAATCATCTTTTATATCCTTGAGACCTACCTCTAAGAATAAAGGCTTTGAATAAATCCATTTATCTTCCCAAAAGTCTATTGAATCCACATTTTTCATATTATAGAAAAGGTCTTTTAGAATTAAACTTTTAGCTTCCCTCATTCTATTCCAAATTATCAAGCCCAAAGGGAGATTCTCTACTACGAAAATTCTAGTTGGGTCTCTGTTATCCAAGTACTCTAATATCAACACCTCACTCCAACTCATGCCTGGACTCTTGCCCAACCTTCAGACTAGCTTGGCTACAAAATCTCTATTAAGCTTATCCAGGGCTTTTATCCCTGCTCCCCCTAACTTTTGGTCTTACTCACATTTTCCCAGGCCAATAGAAACATTTTATCTTTCTCCCCATTTCTTTACTAGATAAAATTACTAAAAATTCTTTTCATTTGGTTTAGTACCTCTATAGGGGCCTTCAACATAGAGATCTAGTAAATGATAATAGCTTAAAGTACTATTTTGATAAGGATTTTCCTTCTCACAAGAGTTAAGTATTTTCCTTTCCAACCACTCAGTTTTATTCTCATTTTTTTAATGATCTCCACTCATAATTTCTTTCCCCCTTTTCCATAGAAGAGCAAAAATATCAGGTAACGAGATGGGAGAGGAACAATTTTATAGCCTAAGAATTTATTAAGAGAAGCTTGTAGTTTAGGGGACATGTTGCGACAATACATTTTTTATTTTTCTTTTTTAATCACTTGCCTTGATGCTTTATCATATTTGGAAAGAGCATCCATTATAGATCTGACCTCTTACATGGTTGGATTCACAAAGAGAAGAGTATCATATGTAAATTAGAGGTGGGTATGCCCTTCACTTTCTGTCATTGCTTGTAGACCTTCCAACTTGTTATTTCTCTTCAAGGACTTTAACTTCCTACCCAAGGTTTCAACCATCAAAATGAAGAGGTAAGGTGCGAGAGGGTCCCCTTGCCTAAGGACCCTTGAGGATGGGAAAAAACTTATGGGGATCCGTTCACCATGACTAAGAACATGGAGGTAGAGTAATAGCTTCTAATCCATTTTCTCTAATTCAAACTAAAACCAAATCTCTCAAGGACCCCTAAGAAAAGGCCCAATCAACCCTATCAAAGGGTTTGGATATATCCAATTTAAGACAAATCCATTACCTTTTACTTGCGCGAAGGGAGTGGATGACCTCATGTGTTATAACTATACCATCTAAGATATGTCTACCATGCACAAAACTTGTTGATCTTCTAAGATTAATTTTGGAAGGATACACTAAAGCTGAGAAGTAACAATCTTGGAAATGATCTTGTAAATTTTGTTGTAGAGGGAGATCGGACTGAAGTCTTCAAGTGGCTTGTTTCCAGACTTTTTTGGGATGAGAGAAATAAATGTGGTGTTTAGGGATTTTATCATGCTTCAGGAGTCCTTGGATTCCTGCACCACCCCTCTTATGTCTTCCCTAAGAAGCTCCCAAAAATATGGGAAGAAAAAAGTGGGAAAACCATCAGGTCTTGGAACGCTGTCACGTTCCATTTCAAAAATTACCTTTTTCACTTCTTCTAGTTCAATGTCCTTCATTATCATTTAATTGTCTAAGTTTGTGCCCAGTTGCAGGGTCTAATTCCAGAATTCCTCTTACTCCTCACTTTCTTGCTTGTCTTGGCAATACATTCTTTTCCAAAAGCTAAACAAGTGGTCTTTGATTGTTTTTGGCTCTTCGATTGTGACCCCCTCACTAGTTTCTAATTTTATAATATAAGTTTTATATCTTCTAATTTTAAAAGAGATGTGGAAGAATATTCCTATCTCTTTAATTTAACCATCTTATTTTAGACTTCCAACACCAGTAGATTTCTTATTTCTTGTATAATTCATCCAAAGCTCTGATAACTTCCTCTTCTTCCTTATGGAGATAATTCGCAGTGATTCCTTCCATTCTCATTTCTTGATTTTTTTTCATATATTCTCTATAAGACTATTTTTTGATGGAATATGTTCTTAAATGTGTTCTCATTCCTGTGTTTCAGGGCTAACTTAAGTTCATTTAATTTCTTGTGGAAAATATACATCTTCATCTCATATAGAGAGCTAGGCTTATTCCATTATTTTCTTACCACATCTTCTCAAATCTAAAAGGCACCTGAGTTAAATGCTCATTTTTAGATAGATATAAGGCTACAGGCCAATGTTCTGACCTTGCCTCTCTCAAGACTTTCATTTTGAGGATGAAACTATTTTTCATTGCTTTTTTGGTGATCAATAATCTATGTAATCACTCTTAAGATTAGCTCCCTACCTTGTCTTTTATTACTCTAAGTGAACCAATCATGCTTAGTTTTCATATTACACAAATCAAGTTTTTCAATAAATTATGGAAAAATCCATTATTCCTTTCTTTTCTTTTTCTACCTTTATTCTCAAAAGGGCCGAGTTTTGCATTAAAACCTCTTCAAATTATCCATGGGTAGTCCTTTTCACCATTAATTTCATTTTATAGTTGTTTTCATGCTCACTCTTTTTCTTCTTTGCATTGAGAACCATAAAAGTTAACCGATGGTTCTAGAACAAATATGGGAAAGTTAACCATATAAGGACAAATACACTGCACTTACAGAAGGACGGCCCCCACTTTACTATGTTTGTCAACCGATCTAAATATTACTTTATTGACACGAAACATTCAAAAGCAAAATATGTGAAAGTATTAAAAAGGGTGTCGACCGATGGTTGTAGAACGTTGGTAAAAGGGAAAAAGCCAAAAAAAAAAAAAGCAGCATGACCGTTTGAGCATAAAGCATAAAGCCGCGTGACCGTTTGAGGAGCATAAAGCAGTATGACCGTTTGAGGGGGCCCAACCCCATTATAAATAAGTACAAGCAAACACTTCCGTCAATCATTTCATTTGCCGTCCTGCTTTGTTTTTCAATCTTTCGATTATTTTTTCTTCCGTTGTTTGCAGGGATAATGGCGTCCTTTCGGATAAGCGATTTGGTTTGGTGTTGAATCTCCTTCAACACGAAGGGGGAAGGGATAATGAAATGGGTATTTAAATTGTTTGTTTTTTTTTTTTGAGTAGGGTTTCATTTTTTTTGGTTGTTTGCAGGAATAAGCGATTTGATGTTTTTAAGTAGGTTTTCATTTTTTTTTGGTTGTTTGCAGGGATAAGCGATTTGATGTTGAATTTTTGTTATCTTTTTTGATGAGGGTTTCATTATTTTTCAATTTTTCTGTTGTTTCCAGGGATCATGGCACTTCCCTCAATTATTTCATTTGCGCTTTTGTTTTGTTTCCGTGGTTTACCAAAACCTTTGACTGTGTCGCGCGGTTTTCTAAAACCCTCGACTGTGTCGCGCGGTTTTCTAAAACCCTCGGCGGCGTCGCGCGGTTTTCTAAAACCCTCGGCTGCGTCCAGCGGTTTACCAAAACCCTCGGCTGCCTCGAGCGGTTTTCCAAAACTCTCGGCTGCGTCCAGCGGTTTTCCAAAACCCTCGATTGCGTCCAGCGGTTTTCCAAAACCCTCGGCTGCGTCGAGCGGTTTTGTCGTCGAGCGGTTTTTTGTCTTGCGGTTTTCTAAGGATTTCTATTTTTCATTTTCCCTCGTTTTATATTATCTTTCAAATATTTTCATTTTGTTTGCAGGGATTGATTCCTGGTTTTATATTATCTTTTGTTGTAGTAGAACAAACGTTTTTGATTTGTTTGCAAGGATCGATTCCTGGGGACCATTCAAAATGAGTGGTCACTTATTTGGCGTCGGACCTTCCTGTTGAGATAGATGCCTTGCAAGTGGCTAATGTGGTCTTTAGAAAATGGCAGAGCCATGGACAGTACGAAGGTATGTTTCTTTGTTATATATATATATGTTTATAGAGTTTGTTATAATCCTTTTCTTTTAGATTTGTTTTTGTTTTTTTTGTTTTTAATATTAATGTTTGAACAGTTGTTTATTATTTATGAAAGTAATGATTGTATATTAACTGTTTTTTTTTCAGTTTTTTTTTCTTCTTCTGTTTGTATAACGATAATTTTTTTTTTCACTGATTCATTATTTGTTTGCACGGATCCCTGTTATGTGTTGTTTTGTATAATGAACAATTTACACAGACTATTGTATGTGTAATTTCATTTTGTATAATGACAATTTATTTACTTTAAAACTCCACCAATTAATGTCAATTAGTAATACATAGATAATCCTAGTACCTATTGTCCTTTGATCCCCAAATGCCAGAATTACTACATCCAGAGCTCATCCCATTGCTATAGCGTGAAGATTTGAAACTGGGAATAGGTACATCCAAAGTCTGTTCACTTACTCAAAACGATTTCCTGCCAATCATGGCAGCCACATTTTGTCAGGGGTGTCTTTGTCATAGATACATAAAGGCCTTTTCAAACAATTTATTTTTCTTGTCTGTCCAGGTTGATGTAGCATTTCTTTCAATTCTTTCAGTTCTTTCAGATGAACAACCTTGACTGGCCATACTACTTGCCTCAAACCTTTAGACAACCTTGACCGGCCATAGCATGTAGAGGTTAAATTTTGTGGTTATTTTTTTGGTTTAATAAATTTGAATGATACAAACAATATTTTAGTATATGTAGAGGTTTTATTTAGTTAAATTTTGTGGGATAATATTCATTTAATTTAAAATCTGTAGAGATCTGTTTGAGTTATTAATTTAAGTTTAAAATTAAATGAAATTATAATTTAGATGTTTCTTAATTCATTTATTTATAAGTGAATACTTATTTTAAGCATATTTCTGATTTTTATTTCTTTTATTATTAAACTATTATACCTTAGAACTGAAATGACAATTTAGATGCTTTTTAATTCATGATAAATGAAACTACAATTTATATGCTTCTTAATTCATGATAAATGAATGTTTTATGGTTTTTATTTCCTTTATTATTAAACTATTGTACTTTAGATCTGAAATTATAATTTAGATGTTTTTAAATTTAATTCATTCATTTATAATTTAGATACTTTTTAATTTAATTCATTCATTTATAAGTGAATTATTGCAATAAATTTATGATTTTTATTTCATTTGTTATTAAACTATTATTTTATTATAAGTGGTTTGAATTATATAGTGTTTTTATAGTTTTATTATTTTGTTAGGATATTTTTATGGTTTTGCTAATGTGTATGATTTATTATGTAAGATTTATTTTATTATAAGTTGTTTAAATTATATGGTGTTTATAATTTTATTAACTTATATGAGTTTGTTAATTTATATGATTTATTATGTAAGATTTATTTTATTATAATTTTATTAATTTATATGATACCCAGGTTTTATTATTATTATTTATTTCATGATTTATTTTATTATTCATTTTATGATAAATTGTTAGGACTCTTTTTTTATAGTTTTTTAAGAGTACTTTTTTTTATAGATTTTTATTAATTTGAATGATTTATTATTTTATGATAAATTGTTTGAATCATAGAGTGTTCTTATAATTTTAGAATTTTATTGTATTTTTTATAATTTTATTAATTTATATGTTTTTATTGTTTATTTGATTATTAATTAATAAATTATATATTTTATTTGTATATTTTTATAGTTTTGTTATTTATTTTATTATAAATTGTTTGAATTATATGGTGTTTTTATAGTTTTATTAATTTGTTAGTATATTTTTATGGTTTTGCTAATGTGTATGATTTATTATGTAAGATTTATTTTATTATAAGTTGTTTGAATTAAATGGTGTTTTTATAATTTTATTTTATTTATATGGCTTTTATTGTATTTTTATAATTTTATTAATTTATATATTTTTATTATTTATTTGTTTATTAATAAAATATGTATTTTATTTGTATATTTTATTATGTGAGATATTGTTTATCATATATATTGAGTAACATTATATATGATAATTGTTTTTTTTTTATAAATAATTTATGGTGAGTAATATTATGTATGATAATTATTTTTATTATTTATGAGTAATTATATATATGATATCTAATTTTATTATTATTATTTATTTCATGATTTATTTTATTATTCATTTTATAACAAATTGTTAGGACTATTTTTTTATAGTTTTTTAGGAGTGTTTTTTATAGTTTTTTATTAATTTGAATGATTTATTATTTTATGATAATTTGTTATGGTATTTTTATGGTTTTGTTAATTTGTATGATTTATTATGTTGGATTTATTTTATTGTAATTTGTTTAAATTATATGGTGTTTATAATTTTATTATTTTATATGAGTTTGTTAATTTGTATGATTTATTATGTAAGATTTATTTTATTATAAGTTGTTTAAATTATATGGCGTTTATAATTTTATTAATTTATATGAGTTTGTTAATTTGTATGATTTATTATGTAAGATTTATTTTATTATAAGTTGTTTAAATTATATGGCCTTTATAATTTTATTAATTTATATGGGTTTGTTAATTTGTATGATTTATTATGTCAGATTTATTTTATTATAATTTGTTTAAATTATATAATGTCTTTATAATTTTATTAATTTATATGTTTTTATTATGTAAGACTCATTCATAAGTTATTTCAGTTATATGATGGTGTTTTTATAATTTTATTAATTTGTTAGGGTACTTTTATGGTTTTGTTAATTTGTATGATTTATTTTATTATAAGTTGTTTAAATTATATGGTGTTTTTATAATTTTATTAATTTATATGGTTTTTATGATATTTTTATAATTTTATTAATTTATATGTATTATGTAAGACTCATTCATAAGTTATTTGAGTTATATGATGGTGTTTTTATAATCTTATTAATTTGTTAGGGTATTTTTATGGTTTTGTTAATTTGTATGATTTATTTTATTATAAGTTGTTTAAATTATATGGTGTTTTTATAATTTTATTAATTTATATGGTTTTTATGGTATTTTTATAATTTTATTAATTTATATGTATGATGTAAGATTCATTTATAAGTTATTTGAGTTATATGATGGTGTTTTTATAATTTTATTAATTTATATCTTTTTATTATGTAAGACTTATTTATAAGTTATTTGAGTTATATGATGGTGTTTTTATAATTTTATTAATTTATATGAAAAGAAATTTATGGTGTTTTTATAATTTTATTAATTTATATAGTTTGTACTGTTTATTTGTTTTTTTAATGATATTTTTATAAATTTATTAATTTATATGTTTTTATTATTTATTTGTTTATTAGTAAATTATATATTTTATTTGTATATTTTTATAATTTTGTTATTTTGTATGATTTATTATGTAAGATTTATTTTATTATAATTTGTTTAAATTATATGATGTTTTTATAATTTTATTAATTTATATGGTTTTTATGATATTTTTATAATTTTATTAATTTACATGTTTTTATTATGTAAGACTCATAAGTTATTTGAATTATATATGATAGTGTTTTTATAGCTTTATTAATTTATATGGTTTATATTGTGTTTTTATAATTTTACTAATTTATATGGTGTTTTTATAATTTTACTAATTTATATGTTTTTATTGTTTATTTGTTTCTTTAATGATATTTTTATAATTTTATTAATTTATATGTTTTTATTATTTATTTTTTTATTAGTAAATTATATATTTTATTTGTATATGTTTATAGTTTTGTTATTTTTTATGATTTATTATGTAAGGTATGTTTTTATTATTTATTTGTTTATTAGTAAATTGTATATTTTATTTGTTTATTTTTATGTTTTGTTATTTTGTATGATTTATTATGTAAGATGATAGTGTTTATCATTTAGAGTGAGAAATATTATATATTATAATTATTTTTTTATTATTTATGTAGAGTAATATTATGTATGATAATTGTTTTCATTATTATTTATTTAATGATAAATTGTTAGGCGCATTTTTTTTATAGTTTTTAATTAATTTGAAATATTTATTATTTTATGATAAGTTGTTTGCATTATAAAGTTTTCTTATAATTTTATTAATTTATATGTTTTATTTATGTATTTTTAAGATTTTATTAATTTATATGATTTATTATGTAAGACTCATTGATAAGTTATTTGATTTATATGGTGGTATTTTTATAGATTTATTAATTAGTTAGGCTATTTTTATGGTTTTGCTAATATAAAAATTTATTATGTAAGATTTATTTTATTATAAGTTTGAATTATATGGCATTTTTATAATTTTATTAATTTATATGGATTTTATGGTATTTATATAATTTTATTAATTTATGTGTTTTTAATTATGTAAGACTAATTTGATGTTTTGTTATTTTGTATGATTTATTATGTAAGATTTATTTTATTATAAGTTGTTTCAATTATATAGTGTTTTTATATTATATGTTTTGATTATTTATTTGTTTATTTGTAAATTGTATATTTTATTTGTATATTTTTATGGTTTTGTTATTTTGTATGATTTATTATGTAAGATGATATTGTTTATCATTTAGAGTGAGAAATTTTATATATATTATTATTATTATTTTTTTATCATTTATGTCGAGTAATATTATGTATGATAATTGTTTTCATTATTCATAATGAGTAATTATATGTATGATATTTAGGTTTTTTATTATTATTTATTTTATGATAAATTGTTAGGTGCATTTTTTTTAATAGTTTTTTATTAATTTGAATGATTTATTATTTTATGATAAGTTGTTTGAATTTTAAAGTTTTCTTATAATTTTATTAAATTATATGATTTATTATGTAATATTCATTGATAAGTTATTTGATTTATATGATGCTATTTTTATAGATTTATTAATTAGTTAGGCTATTTTTATGGTTCTGCTAATATACAAATTTATTATGTAAGATTTATTTTATTATAAGTTTGAATTATATGGCATTTTTATAATTTTATTAATTTATTTGGATTTTATGGTATTTTTATAATTTTATTAATTTATGTGTTTATTAATAAATTATATATTTTATTTGTATATTTTTATAGTTTTGTTATTTTGTATGATTTATTATGTGAGATATCATTTTCATTTACATTGAGTAATATCATATATGATAATTATTTTTTTAATAATTTATGATGAGTAATATCATTTATATTGAATAATATTATATATGATAATTATTATTTTTAATTATTTATGATGAGTAATATCATGTATGATAATTGTTTTCATTATTCATAATGAGTAATTATATGTATGCTGTCTATGTCTTTTATTGTTATTTATTTTATAATAATTTGTTAGGAGTATTGTTCCAAGCTTCATAAAGTTTTTTTATAATTTATTAATTTATATGTTTTATTTGTGTATTTTTATGGTTTTATTAATTTATATGATTTATAATGTAAGACTCATTCATAAGTTATTTGAATTAATGTTTTTATATATTTTTAATTTGTTTACTAATTTGTATGATTTATTATGTAATTTTTATTTTTTATTTTTTCATTTATAGGGAGTAATATTATGTATGATAATTATTTTCATTATTCATAATAAGTAATTATATGTATGATAGATATGTATGATGATTTTTTAATTTACGATAAGTGGTAATTAAATGTACCATTTTTTCATTTATAGGGAGTAATATTATGTATGATAATTATTTTCATTATTCATAATAAGTAATTATATGTATGATAGATATGTATGATGATTTTTTAATTTACAATAAGTGGTAATTAAATGTACCATTCACGATGAATAATCACACACACACACACACACACACACATCTGTGTGTGTATATATCTGTGTGTGTGTGTGTGTGTGTGTGTGTGTGTGTGTGTGTGTGTGTGTGTGTGTGTGTGTGTGTGTGTGTGTTATAAGTAATTATTTGTATATATTAATTATTTGAATAATATATATTTTTATAAATTTATTCATTAATTTGTATAATTTATTATGTAAAATGTTTTTTTAATCATTTATAATGAGTAATATTATGTATGATAATTGTTTTCATTATTCATAATGAGTAATTATATGTATGATATTTTTTTTTATTTATGATGAGTGATAATTATATGTACCTTTATGGTGAGTAATCACATATTATAAATTAATTATTTGTATATATTAATTATTTGAATTATTTATATATATATATATATATATATAAAATCATTTGTTTTTACTTTTACTAAATAATCATATAGTGTTAGTGTTTTTATAATGTTATATATTTTTATACTTTTATATATTTGTTTATTAATTTGTATGATTTTATTATGTAAGATATTATTCATTATTTATAATGAGTAATTATATGGATGATAGATATGTATGATATATATATTTTTATTTATGATGAGTGATAATTTATATGTATCATTTACGATGAGTAATCACATTTATAAAATTAATTATTTGAATCATATATTTTGTGTGTATGTATTATTAGTTAAACAATGTAAATTATTTGTTTTTACTTTTACTAATTAATCATATAGTGTTAGTGTTTTTATAATGTTATTAATTTATGGGTTCTTTAATTTGTTATGATATTTTTATGGTTTTGTTAATTTGTATGATTTATTATGTAAAATTTATTATTTGAATCATATATATATATATATATATATATATATATATATATATATATATATATATATATATATATATATATATATATATATATATATATATATATATATAATTTATTTTTAGATTTATTATATAATTATATACTGTCAGTGTTTTTATAATATTA
>JARHVA010005700.1:137500-230000 GCA_037957365.1 Torreya grandis
ATATATGTATATATATATATATATGTATATATATATATATATGTATATATATGTATATATATATATATATATATATATGTATATATATGTATATATATATATGTATATATATGTATATATATATATATATATATATATATATATATATATATATATATATATATATATATATATATATACTGATAAATGTAAATTATTTGTTTTTACTTTTACTAAATAATTTTTTTGGGTATTTATTAAGATTTGCTTTATTGTAAGTTGTTTTGAGTCATATAGTGTTAGTGTTTTTATGATGTTATTAATTTATATGATTTATTATGTAAGATAGTTTTTATAGTATATAAGGAGTAATATTATGTAAGATAAATGTTTTTATTATTTATAATGAGTAATTATATATATGATAGATATGTATGATAAATTTTTTACTTATGATGAGTTATAATTATATGTACCATTCATGATGGGTAATCACATATATAAAAAATCATATATATGTGTTAGTTTTAAAAAATGTAAATTATTTGTTTTTAATTTTACTAAATAATCATATTGTAGTGTTTTCATAATATTATTAATTTATATGTTTTTTAATTTGTTTATTAATTTGTATGATTTATTATGCAAGATATTTTTTTATCATTTATAGTGAGCAATATTATGTATGATGATGTTTTTCATTATTCATAATGGGTAAATATATTTATAGCGAGTAATATTATGTGTAATGAGTAATTATATGTATAGTGAGTAATGTGAATTATTTGTTAAAAAATGTAAATTATTTGTTTTTACTTTTATTAAATGAATGTTTTAGTAATAATAATATTAAATGTATAAATGTTAGAATTTATTATATTTTTATAATATATATATATTTAAATTTTTTTGTTTATTAATGAATTATAATTTGTATGTTTTTATTATTTATTTTTTTATTAATAAATTATATATTTTATTTGTATATTTTTTATAGTTTTGTTATTTTGTATGATTTATTATGTGAGATATTGTATATCATTTATATTGAGTAATGTTATGTATGATAATTATTTTTTTATCATTTATGGTGAGTAATGTTATGTATGATAATTATTTTCATTATTCATAATGAGTAATTATATGTATGATATGTAGGTTTTTTATTATTATTTATTTCATGATTTATTTTATTATTCATTTTATGATAAATTGTTAAGACTACTTTTTTTTAATAGATTTTTAGGAGTATTTTTTATTAATTTGAATGATTTATTATTTTATGATAAATTGTTTGAATCATAAAGTGTTCTTATAATATTATTAATTTATATGCTTTATTTATGTATTTTTATGGTTTGATAATCTTATTAATTTGTTAGGGCATTTTTATGGTTTTGTTAATTTGTATGATTTATAATGTAAGATTTGTTTTATTATAAGTTGTTTAAATTATATGGTGTTTATAATTTTTTTAATTTGTATGATTTATTATGTAAGATTTATTTTATTATAAATTGTTTAAATTATATCATGTTTTTATAATTTTATTAATTTATATGATTTTTATGGTATTTTTATAATTTTATTAATTTATATGTTTTTATTATGTAAAGACTCATTCATAAATTATTTGAATTATATGATGGTGTTTTTATAATTTTATTAATTTATATGATTTTTATGGTGTTTTTTATAATTTTATTAATTTATATGGTTTGTATGTTGTTTATAATTTTATTAATTTATATGTCTTTATTATTTATTTGTTTATTAGTTAATTATACATTTTATTTGTATTTTTTTTTGTAGTTTTGTTATTTTGTATGATTTATTATTTTTATATTTTTATTAATTATATAGGATTCATTGATAAGTTATTTAAATTATATGGTGGTATTTTTATAGTTTTATTAATTTTTAGTATTTGAATCAAGATATGTATGATAATTATTTTTAATAATGATGAATGATAATTATATGTACCATTCATGTTGAGTAATCCAATATATATATACACACACACACACTTATACTTTTACTAAATAATCATATGCTGTTAGTGTTTTTATAATGTTATACACTTTTATAGTTTTATTAATTTTTAGGGTATTTTTATGGTTTTGTTAATTTGTATGATTTGTTATTAAAGATTAATTTTATTGCAAGTTGTTTGAGTATGTGATTATGACGTTATTAATTTATGTGGTTTTTTTATTTGTTTATTAATTTATAAGATTTATTATGTAAGATATTTTTTATCATTTATAGTGAGTAATATTACGTATTATAAGTGTTTTTAGTATTTATAATGAGTAATTATATATATGATAGATATGTATGATAATTTTTTTACTTATGATGAGTGATAATTATATGTACCATTCATGATGAGTAATTACATATAAAAAAAATCATATATATGTGTTAGTTTAGAAAAATGTATATTATTTGTTGTTTAATTTTACTAAATAATCATATTGTGTTAGTGTTTTCATAATATTATTAATGTATATATATTTTTAAATTGTTTATTAATTTGTATGATTTATTATGCAAGATATTTTTTTATCTTTTAGAGTGAGTAATATTATGTATGATGATCTTTTTTATTATTTATTTGTTTATTAATAAATTATATATTTTATTTGTATATTTTTATAGTTTTGTTATTTATTTTATTATAAGTCATTTGAATTATATAGTGTTTTTATAATTTTATTAATTTGTTAGGATAGTTTTATGGTTTTGCTAAGATGTATGATTTATTATGTAAGATTTATTTTATTATAAGTTGTTTGAATTATATGGTGTTTTTATAATTTTATTTTATTTATATGGTATATGGTGTTTTTATAATTTTATTTTATTTATATGACTTATTGTATTTTTATAATTTTATTAATTTATATGTTTTTATTATTTATTTGTTTATTAATAAATTATTTATTTTATTTGTATATTTTTATAGTTTTGTTATTTTGTATGATTTATTATGTGAGATATCGAGTTTATCATGTATATTGAGTAATATTATATATGATAATTATTTTTTTTATAATTTATGGTGAGTAATATTATGTATGGTAATTATTTTCATTATTCATGAGTAATTATATGTATGATTTATTATGTAAGATTTATTTTATTATAAGTTGTTTGAATTATGTGATGTTTTTATAATTTTATTAATTTATATGTTTTTATTAATTATTTATTAATAAATTATATATTTTATTTGAATATTTTTATAGTTTTGTTATTTTATATGATTTATTATGTGAGATATTTTATATCATTTATATTGAGTAATATTATATATGATAATTATTATTTTTATCATTTATGGTGAGTAATGTTATGTATGATAATTATTTTCATTATTTATAATGAGTAATTATATGTATGATATCTATTTTCATTATTTATAATGAGTAATTATATGTATGGTATCTAGGTTTTTTATTATTATTTATTTCATGATTTATTGTATTATTCATTTTATGATAAATTGTTAGGACTATATGGTGTTTTTATAATTTTATTAATTTATGTCTTTTTATTGTTTATTTGTTTATCAATAAATTATATTTTTTATTTGTATATTTTTATAGTTTTGTTACTTTCTATGATTTACTATGTGAGATATTATTCATCATTTATAGTGAGTAATATTATATATGATAATAATTTTTTTAATCATTTATGATGAGTAATATTATGTATGATAATTATTTTCATTATTCAAAATGAGTAATTATATGTATGACATCTATATCTTTTATTGTTATTTATTTTATGATAATTTGTTAGGAGTATTTTTTCATCTTTTAGGAGTATTTTTTTATAGTTTTCTATTAATTTGAATTATTTATTATTTTATTGAAGTTGTTTGAATTATATTGTGTGATAGATATGTATGATTGATTTTTTAATTTATGATAAGTGGTAATTATATGTACCTTTCACGATGAGGTAATTATATATATGTAAATTATTTGTTAAAAAATGTAAATTAATTATTTTTACTTTTATTAAATAATCATATAGTGTTAGTGTTTTTATAATGTTTATACTATTATAGTTTTATATATTTGTTTTTTAATTTGTATGATTTATTATGTAAAATGTTTATTATCATTTATAGTGAGTAATTATTTATGATAATTGTTTTCATTATTCATAATGAGTAAATATATCTTTTTTATTTATGATGAATGATAATTATATGTACCATTTATGATGAGTAATCACATATTATAAATTAATTAATTGTATATATTAATTATTTGAAAATTATATATATATATATATATATATATATATATATATATATATATATATATATATATATAATTTGTTAAAAAATGTAAAATATATTTTTTTTTATCATTTATAGGGAGTAATAATATGTATGATAATTGTTTTCATTATTCATAATGAGTAATTATATTGTGTGATAGATATGTATGATTGATTTTTTAATTTATGATAAGTGGTAATTATATGTACCTTTCACGATGAGTAATCACATATATAATTAATTATTTGAATAATTCCTTTTTTATATATATATATATATATATATATATATATATATATATATATATATATATATATATATATATATATATATATATATATATATATAAATGTAAATTAATTATTTTTACTTTTATTAAATAATCATATAGTGTTAGTTTTTTTATAATGTTTATACTATTATAGTTTTATATATTTGTTTTTTAATTTGTATGATTTATTATGTAAAATGTTTATTATCATTTATAGTGAGTAATTATTTATGATAATTGTTTTCATTTTTCATAATGAGTAAATATATCTTTTTTGTTTATGATGAATGATAATTATATGTACCATTTATGATGAGTGATCACATATTATAAATTAATTAATTGTATATATTAGTTATTTGAAATATATATATATATATATATATATATATATATATATATATATATATATATATATATATATATATATATATATATATATATATATATATATATATATATATATATATATATCTATGTGTGTGTAAATTATGTGTTAAAAAATGTAAATTATTTGTTTTTAATTTTACTAAATAATCATGTAGTGTTAGTGTTTTTATAATGCTATAAACTTTTATATTTTTATATATTTGTTTATTAACTTGTATGATTTATTGTGTAAGATATTTTTTTATCATTTATAGTGAATAATATTATGTATGATAATTGTTTTCATTATTTATAATGAGTATTTATATGGATGATAGATATGTATGATGTATTTTTTATTTATGAGTGATAATTATATGCACCATTCATGATGAGTAATCACATTTATAAAATTAATTATTTGAATCATATATTTTGTGTGTGTGTGTGTGTTATTTATTTTTATTTTTACTAAATAATCATATAGTGTTAGTATTTTTATAATGTTATTAATTTATGGTTTTATTAAATTTTTATGATATTTTTATGGTTTTGTTAATTTTTATGGTTTATTATGTAAATTTTTTTATTTGAATCACGATATGTATGATAATTGTTTTTATTTATGATGAGTGATAATTATATTTACCATTCATGATGAGTAATCCAATATATAAAATTAAAACTAATCAATGTATATGATTTTTTATATATGTGATTACTCATCATGAATGTACATATAACTATCACTCATCATAAGTAATTTTTTTATCATACATATCTATCATATATATAATTACTCATTATAAATAATAAAAACACTTATCATACATAATATTACTCGCTATAAATGATAAAAAATATATTAAATAATAAATAATATAAATTAATAAATAAATTAAAAAACCATATAAATTAATAACATTATAAAAACACTAACACTATATGCTCAAACAACTTAAAATAAAATAAATCTTACATAATAAATTATATAAATTAACAAAAGCATAAAAATACTCTAAAAATTAATAAAATTATTAAAGTATATAACATTATAAAAACACTAACACTATATGATTATTTAGTAAAAGTAGAAACAAATAATTTACAATTTTTAACATATGTATCTTAAATAATAAAATAATATAAATTAATAAAATAATAAAAATAATCATACAATCAATTGTACAAACATACATCATTAAAATAAAAAATTTAATGCATTCAAAATTAAAGAAAATAAATAATAATAATAATAATAATAATAATAATAATAATAATAATAATAATAATAATAATAATAATAATAATAATATTCCCTACTTAAACTAATATTTCTATTATTAAAATATTCATTCATAAAAATAAACAATCTACATAAAAAATTAAAATATACAACAATTACATATCATCAAAGTAAACCAAACCAAACCCAACTCATAAAATAATTGCTCTTTATAAATCATAAATAATTGTCTTACAAAATAAAATATAAACCAATATTTTTATTACAAAAACATTCATTTTGTATACATTAATTCACCAAAAGTATTTATAAAAATAACTACCCAAAATATTTATATAAATAACTAAAACCAATATTCTTATTACTAAAAGATTCATTTACAAAAACAAACATATATATATATATATATATATATATATATATATATATATATATATATATATATATATATATATATATATATATATATATATATATATATATATAATTTTTTTTTTTAACATTTAGACATTTTATATTTCTTATTAGTAAAACATTCATTTAGTAAAAGTAAAAACAAATAATTTAGATTTTTTAACAAATAATTTACAATTGATAATGATTTATATATAATAACTAAATAATCATATAAATAGTATTATTAATTTATATGTTTTTTTAATTTGTTTATTAATTTGTATGATTTATTATGTAAGATTTATTTTTATCATTTATAGTGTGTAAAATTATGTATGATAATTATTTTCATTATTCATAATGAGTAATTATATGTATGATAGATATGTATGATTTGTTTTTTATTTATGATGAGTGATAATTATATGTACCATTCATGATGAGTAATCACATATATTAAATTAATTATATGTATAAATTAATTATTTGTTATATATTAAGATATATATTTTTAGTTATTTAAGATGAGTATGATGAGTAAGTATATATATGTTTAATTCTTTGAATCATTTATTTTATGTGAATTGTTTAAATGATGTATATTCATTATTATATTTAAAATGAATATTTTTAATTATTTATAATGAGTAATTATATATATGATTAATTGTTTGAATATATTTATGTATGCATTAATTTTTAAATGATAGAATCATTAATTAAAAAGAATGAATATAATTATATGTAATTATAGTTTATACAAATCATTATATATATAAAAATATGTTTTAGATAAATAATTATATTATTGTTTGTTAGTAGGATATATGTTTGTTTAATGTTTATTATTTGTATCTACAATAATTATATAGATAACTTTATAGTAGAATTTATATGATCTATCAAATTTGTTTGTTTGTAAAATGATCTATTTATAATAAGTAATTATATATATGATTAATTGTTTGAATATATTCAAATTTGTTTGTTTGTAAAATGATCTATTTATAATGAGTAATTATATATATGATTAATTGTTTGAGTATATTTATGTATGCATTAGTTTTTAAATGATAATCATTTAAACATTTATTGAAAAGAATGAATATGATTATAGGTAATTATTGTTTATACAAATCATTATATTGTTTAGAACAACAATAATGATTTATATACACTCATTATAAATAATTAAAAATATATATTTTAAATATAATAATGAATATACATCATTTAAACAACTCAAATAAAATAAATGATTCAAGGAACTAAACATATATATACTTAATTTTTTGTAAATATATTCAAACAATTAATCATATATATAATTACTCATTATAAATAGATCATTTTACAAACAAACAAATTTGATAGATCATATAGATTACTATAAAATTATATATATAATTAATGCAAAATGATTTGTAATAACTATAATTATCATTATATAAAACAAATAATAACCATTTAAACAAAAATGCATTTTAAAAAAAAAACAAATTTTATAGATCATATACATTATACTATAAAGTTATTTATATAATTAATGTAGATACAAATAATAAACATTTAAACAAACATATATCACAAACAATAATGATGATTTGTATAATTATAAATCATTAATTTTTATGAATGTAGAATCATTTCTTTAAAAGAATGAATATAATTATAAGTAATTATTGTTTATAGAAATCATTATATTATTTATATGATGAGTAATTGTATGTATGTTTAATTGTTTGAATTACTTATTTTATGTAAATAGTTTAAATGATGTATATTTGTTATTATATTTAAGATGCATAATTTAATTATTTATAAAAATTTATGTGAATTGTTTAAATGATGCATATTTTTTATTTTTTATTTTTAAAAAAAGGGGTAAAAACTTTATTAATAATCAGAAAAATAAAAACCAACAAAGGGCCAGAGCCCCAACATCCCATGAAAAATGAAGAAACAAGCACTAGGCACCGACACTATCCAATAACATCACCATCCTGCCTAAGAAGTCTATCAAATTCCTGATTCACCTCCTCTGGCAACAACGCCCAATCATCCACCCTGCGTCCACCAACATTCGCAGAAGACCACTTGGCCAAACAGTCAGCCGCGCCGTTCCACTCCCTCAGAATGTGAGAAAAGGAAACAAAATCCATAAGCATACTAATCTAAAGAATCTACTACACCAACAAAGATAGTTTCCAGCTAACATCATTGATTTTCCTCTCCCAGATCAAATTTATCAAGATTTGTGAGTCAGTTTATCACTCCACCTTGCGCCAACCTAGTTCCTAAGCCCTCTTTAAAGTATACAAAATAGCAACACCCTCCATCATATTCACCGTCTGCTCTCCCATGTGGGCAAATAAAATGAAAACAATAGCGCCAGAGTGATCCTTGCTAATCCCTCCAATCCCCACTAGGCCAGGATAACCTCTGGCCAAACCATCCATGTTAATTTTTAGATAACCTTCAAGAGGAGGGGTCCATTTCCCATTCCTCTGTATTTTATTCCTCCCCCCACAACCACGCCTGACACTAGTAGTAGTCAGAGAAATGGCCAGAATGCCAAGCCTTTTCACCAAATCAGCATCCCCCTGCGCTAGAGGTAGAGCAATTTCACTCTTAGCTTCCACAATTTCCTGAATCATGCCAATAATCCTTGTCCACACATGGTGGATCACCAATCTTTCCCCTAAAAAAATTGGTGGTTTCACTCCAGCCAAACCTGCTACATCAAAAAAATGGGACCTGCATACCACGCCTCCTGAAGAAAATGCGCAGCATGAGGCAGCCCACCCAATCTATCTTAGAACTCGACTAAGGAAGAGGCGTGCAGGCATTGACATCTCCAGGCATCCCACCAAGCGTGCCACAGTCAAAGTGTGAAGGTGCAGCAAAAAACCAAGTGAGATGAATCCTCCTTCACTCCCTGACATAGGACGCACCAAGAAGGATGAGCAAATCCTCTTCGTCTAATATTCTCCCATGTCAAATAGTGATTCCATGTCAAAGTCCAAATAAAAAACTTGCACTTTGGCCAAGAAATGATGTTCCACACTCTTTTCCACCATGACACTTCCCCACCATCACCCCATCCTTGCACAATCAACTCCTGGTAACCCACATCAACCGTGTACTTCCCTTTGGGATGAGGCAACCAAGCCAACAAATTGTTTCCCCTAAGAGTGCAATAAAATCGGTCAACTAGGATCTCCTGAAGCTCAGTGCACTCATCCATCATATTTATAATTAGCTAATCTTCTTGCTCCTTCCACCTCGCCACCGTTAAATGATCTTGAATAAGGAAGGATTTGTAATTGCCCACCTTTACCCAACCAATCTCATTAAACCTCCGTGCCAGGCCCTCGAGATGTGGGTACTAAACCACCAAGGGGGGAAAACCATCCCACAAATCATACCAAAATTGCGCTTCATTTCCTCCCCTACAAATATAGAACAGGCCTCTCTTAATCAAAGCAGCGCCTTTCTTGAGAGTATCCTAGATAACCGATCCACTACCCGACAAGCTGAATGTAGGGATATCTCTCGCAAGAATCCCAACATAATACTTAAATGCCATGACCCTTGCCCAAATGTGATCTTGTTCTACACACCATCTCTAATACAACTTGGAGGCCAAGGCCGTACTTAGCTAAAATAGACTGCCTCAAACCCAAACCACCCAGCCTCTTTGGACTGTAGACAACCTCCCACTGAATCAGGCTCCATTTCATCGAGGATAAGTTGCCAGACCATAAGAACTATTTCACCAAGGAATCAAGATCCTAAACAAAGCCCACTAGTGCCACCTAGAGCATACACCTGTATATAGGAAGTGCCTGCACCACTGACTAAATCAGCTGGACACGCCTCGCGAAGGACAGCCATCAGTTGGTCCAATGATTCACTTTGGCCCTAAAGTTGTCTAGAATTCCCTACCATGAGTCCTTAGACTATCACCCAATAGATATCATAATGCCAAGATAAAGAACTAGAAGTCTACCGATTTGAAATCATAGAGTGTCAGCCACCCTTCACTGAATAGATGGCAGAGTGTTGAAGGAAAAAAATGATTATTTTTTGTTAATCACCTACCCCGTGGCAGCCAAGTAGGCATCCAGACTACTGTGAATGTTGGCTACCTCCCTCATGTTGGCCAATCCCATCAAAGCCACATCATCCACAAACTGAAGGTGAGAAAGAGAAGGAAGGTTGCCACCCCACCTCCATCCCTGAATAACCCCTTCTCCAGTCTTATTTTTGATCAGCCATCCAAGACCTTCAGCCAGAAGAAGGAACAAATATGGAGATAATGGATCCCCTTGCCACAACCCCCGTGAAGTGCCAAAGAGCTGTGAGTGCTCCCCGTTCACCAAAATAGAGAATGAGATCGAGTTCACACAACTCATAACCCATCTAATCCACTCCTCTTCGAAACCAAAGGTAGCCAAAACCTTCTATAGAAAGGACCATCGAACCCTATCATATGCCTTCGACATGTCCAGCTTCATAAACATTGCCTTCTCCTTGGATTTGGACATGGAATGAATAGTCTCAATAGCTACCACAATTCCATCATGAATCTATCACCCCTCCATAAATCCACTTTGTTCCTCTGAGATCAGTGCCCCCAACCACTTTTTCAATCTTTCATCTATCAGCTTAGATATAATCTTATAGACAACATTACAGAGAGAGATCGGCCTGAATTGACTAAGGTGATCAACACCTTCTCTCTTAGGAATGAGTGCCAAGAAGGTCGAGTTCAAGGCACAAAGCATTTGTTTACTATTTTGAGACTCTTGAGCCATAGCCAAAAGATCAAGTTTGATGATTTCCCAAAACTCTTGAAAAAATTCAATAAAAAAACCATCTGGGCCTAGAGCCTTACCTTTTTCCATCATGAAGACAATATTTTTAAGCTCTTCAAGGTTGATAGGGTGAATCAGCTATTACATCATCTCCCTATAAACCAAGTTGGGAATACATGATAGAATTTGCTCTTCAGCAATAGTACTCCTCGGTCCCTCTTTGTTGAACATAGAAGCAAAATACTGGACAGCTTCATCACACATGGCTCTTGTGGATGAGAGAGTCTCCCCATTGCCCGAAACCAAAGCCATTATCCTATTACTATGCTATCTGGATCTAACCGAGTTGAAAAAGAAGGGCGTGTTCCTATCTCCCTCCTTCAGCCACTCAATTTGGGATTTCTGCTTCCAAAACACCTCCTCTCTCAACTCCCATTCTTCCACCCTCTTGATAGCCCTTGCTTCATCTCTCAACAAGGATTCTGATAGCCCCTCCTCCCGGATCATCTTGGTAATCAAGTTTAACTCTTCCTTCACTTCTTCCTTCTCCCAAAAAATGTTCCCAAAGCTCAATACATTCCACTTTTTGAGCTGATATTTCACGTACTGGAGGAGCTTAGCAAAAGTATACATCGCTGTACCAGCCACCGGTCTCCCAATTCTCCACCAATTAGCAACTCAATCAAATAAATACTAATCCCTGAGCCACATTAGTTGAAATTTTAAAGTTGGTTTCTTTTGCCAACAATTAGAAGAAATGTGAAGCTTAATAGGCCAATGTTTGGAGCATCTCCAATCCAAGATTTCAAAATTCAAAGACCATAAGCCGCCCATCCAATAGCAAGAAGTCAAGAATTTGTCAATATGCTCCACAATAAAGTTGTCCCCCATCCTCCTATTATGCCAAGTGTACCTCCCATTACAAGGCTTGATATCCACCAGGTTGTGCTCCAAAACCTTGTCTCGAAGCAAATAGGATGATGGTTCCAATCTAGCATTGCCTCCCAATTTTTTTGTTATGTCCATTATAGCATTGAAATCACCGGCCATAATCCATGGTAGAAAAGGAAAGCCCCTTCTGACTAAATGGATATTATTCCAAACCTATAGCTTACCTTGAAAATCAATGGGCACGTAGACATTAGACAGGAGAATGTACTCTCTGGATTCACTACATAAAGAAACCAAAGAAAGAGAGGACCTGAAGGCTATCCATGACACCAGCTGGACCTTGCGTGGATTCCAAAGACAAGCCACACCTCCTTCTGACCCTTGTGCCCCCATGCATTGACAAGATCCTTGCTACCAAAGCCTGGGGCCCAAACTCATCATGAAATCCACTAACACCTTAGTTTCCTACAAAAAAAGAACATCTGGACACTAAATCTTAATCAACTCCCGAACAGCTTTTTTTCTAGGGCCACTGTTCAAGCCCCTCACATTCCAAGATATAAAAATCATTTTGGAGGAGGCAAGAAATGGGAGTCCAAGGTCTTGACTGCACCTGACTCAGCCAGATTTTCCTCAATCATCTTTATCCTCTCCATATCTTTTTTCCTCCACAATTTAATATTTTTTTTCGAAGCTAATTTTTCCCTTCCTTCTGCAAAATTCCTAAGTGAGAAGAGGCCTTGCCTCTCTTCTCCAACTCAGTTGCCTCAACTTGTACTAGAGGAATTGAGGCTTCAAATTCTGTACCCATATCAGTATTTGTTTCAATGATCTGCTGCTCCCCATTCTATCCTTCCAAAATCATAGGAAGGACAACATCCACAAGGGGCATTCCCTTTTCCATGGCAGCATCACCAGCTGCTCCAAAACCTCCCATAACTTGCCCATCATTAAATAAATCTGTGCAGTCCTCCTGTTGTCCCAATTCCTCCAAAATCCCAAATCTATTAATCGAATCCTCCTCCGAGCGTTCCATAAAGGATCTCTTTTGTCCCCTATTTCAGCCTCTAGACTTGACCTGTACAAAGCCTTCAAAATCCTTACCAGTACCAGGTCGAATCTTCTTTTCTTTGTCCAAACCAGTAGTGTTACTCGGTGGAGATTGGGTCGAAGCCTATTGGTCATTCACTTTTGCCTTTGGACGTCTTACCAGGTGCCCATACTCATGACATAAGCGGCATCTAAACGGGAGCATCTCATAGTCCAGCTGTTGAACCCATGCATATGAACCTACATAAAGCTCAACAACATCCAACAATGGCCTACTTAAATCAATCTCAACACAAATTTGAGCAAAGGTCATGATTTTTTTACCTAAAGTTTGTGTGGAAGAACCCACATGTTTTCCAAGCATTGAAGCAGTCATTTGGAGAACATCCTCTCGGCAACATTCAATAGGCATTCTGGGCAGCCGAACCCAAACAGGAACCTTATTTGGAAATTCCTCTGTGGGGTTGAAGCCAGCATGCCAAGGCTTAACAAAGAGCCCCACCTGATTGTAGAAGTATGGTCCTCCCTCAAATACCCTGTTCCTATCAGCCAAACAAACAAATATGACCATGAAGAAATTATTGGCCAACAACATTACCTCCATCTCACCCTCTGGTCCCCACACACATTTGACCCAATTCTCCAAGAATGGAAGGGAGACTTGCAGCCCCAAGAATTTACAATAAAGTGAATGTTTGGAGTAATGATCCACATCCTCAGTAATCAACTTAAATGGAATAACAAGATTTGGTCTTTCCTGACAGTGTTCTAGGCAGCCATTAACCTTGGAAATTCTCAATCCCCCCACTGTGTTAGTGGCAGATATTTTTGGAACTTGGTTAAACTCCAAATTAGCCTCTGCTCTCTGACTCTCCCCCTGTCGACCCTTCCCTATAGCCTCCCTGTAACTCTTCTCTAGTCTAGTCTGAGTCGACCCCTGCAAAGCCATGGTCACTGCAACTGGTTCTCCTCCTTTCCTGATGAAATCTCCTTCTGCTGTTGCTCTAAGTCACTTTTATCCATCTTAGTATCCTGTGTAGCCCACCAATGATTAGAAACAAGCTAGGGCCTGATTCCCTAGCTTGACTAATAGGCGTCGAAGCCTTCCATGTGCACAACCCGCATTTTTTTCCTCAATGTTCCGATGCATATTTGTTATTATATTGTAAATACATATTTTTAATTATTTATACTGAGTAATTATATATATTATTAATTATTTGAATATATTTATGCAAGCATTAATTTTTAAATGATAGAATCATTTCTTGAAAAGAATGCATGTAATTATTGTTTATACAAATCATTATATATATGAATATATGTTTCAGATAAATAATTGTATTATTGTTTGTTAATAGGATGCATGTCGATTTAAATGTTTATTGTTTGTTTCTACATTGATCATATAGATAATTTTATAGTAGAATGTATATGATCTATCACATTTGGTTTTTTGCAAAATGCATTTTTGTTTGTTTGATCATTGTTTGTTTTATATAATGATAGCTATTATTTGTATAAATCATTTTTTTATACAAATGATTATCTATAGTAGAATGTATATGATCTATCACATTTGGTTGTTTGTAAAATGTATTTTTGTTTGTTTGATCATTGTTTGTTTTATATAATGATAATTATTGTTTGTACAAATCATTTGTTTATATAAATTATTATATATATATGTATGTATGTATGTATAAATATATGTTTTATACAAATTTTTATATTTTATCAAATTTGTTTGTTTGTAAAATGCATTTTTGTTTAAATAATCATTGTTTGTTTTATATAATAATATTGTTTGTTTATGTATATGTGTGTGTAAATGTACATACATACATACATACATATATTTGTGTGTGTATGTTTGTATACATGCATGTATGTGTGTATGTATATGTATGTGTAAATATTGTATTTTATCAAATTTGTTTGTTTGTAAAATGCATTTTTGTTTAAATAATCATTGTTTGTTTTATATAATAATATTGTTTTTTTATGTATATATATATATATATATATATATATATATATATATATATATATATATATATATATATATATATCTGTGTGTGTATGTATATGTATGGGTGTGTGTATGTTTGTATACATGCATGTATGTGTGTATACGTATGTGTGTATGTATATATATGTGTAAATATTTGTATGATTCAAATAATTAATTATATTCATTATGTATATATAAAATGAATATAATTATTTTTTTGAATCATATAAATATTTTTATAATTTTAGTAGTATATGTGTGTGTGTGTATAAATACATATACATATATGTATGTATATACATGTATATGTATGTATATACATCTATATGTATGTGTATGTATGAATTTGTGTATTTATATATACATACATACATATATCTATGTATACATATATACATCTATATAATTCAAAACAATATTTTTATTACTAAAACATTTTTTAGTTTGTAAAATGTATTTTTGTGTAAATGATCATTGTTTGTTTATATAATAATATTATTTATTTATGTATATGTGTGTGTATATGTATTTTTTTTAAATGATCGTTGTTTGTTTTATATAATGATAACTATTATTTGTATAAATCATTTGTTTATACAAATGATTACCATAGTAGAATGTATATGATCTATCACATTTGGTTGTTTGTAAAATGTATTTTTGTTTGTTTGATCGTTGTTTGTTTTATATAATGATAATTATTGTTTTTACAAATCATTTGTTTATATATATGCACAAGATCTTTCTCTAAATCTCTATCCCTTAAGAGCTCTCTCTCTCAAGTACAATCAACTCCAACAACCTAGATTGATCCAACTCTGTATTGTTCTTCAACATTCACATACAATGAACTACAATAATCACACTAAGCTAAGAAGATCTAATTCTACATATAGAATTAGGAAATTTGAACATGCACTTACAACCAACAGTTAAGCCTCTTGAACAAGGGCTCTAAAAACAATCTTACTAATAATAGAAAGGCGAACTTAAGACTAAGACATAAACTCATCATGCAAACACTCGCTTCTGTCCTCGAAAATAACATTTTGGACGCACAGGTAACCAACACCGGTTCCTTCCTGCTTGCCCGTGACCGACGTCGGCCGATCCTCTGCTGACACCGACGTCTCTTCAACTGCACTGGACCGATGTCGGTCGCTCTTGACCGATGCCGGTGACTGTGTAAACCTACAACTTTGGTAATGCGCTCATATGTGAAGCTTTTAGGATCCACACCTTAACAATCTCCCACTTGGAGATAAACAGCTGCACCAGTACCTGTACAACAACATCTTTTAGCTCCTCTATCTTCAACTCAATCATGAAGACCAACAGAAGTTGAATGAAGATTCAACTTCTCCTTTGTAACCGGCTTGGTTAACATATCAGCAAGATTCCTATCTGTATGGATCTTTTCCAGCTTCAAATCACCATCTTCTAATACCTGTCATATGAAATGGTACCTTAGCTGTATGTGCTTGGTTCTTGAGTGAAAAGTTGAGTTCTTAGCCAAATGGATTGCACTCTGATTGTCACTATACAATCTGCAACTCCCATGCTCCCTTCTAAGCTCTTCCATGAATCGTGTCATCCATATCATCTCTTTGCTAGCTTATGTGGATGCAATATACTCTGCTTCTGTAGTTGACAAGGCAACAACCTTTTGCAACTTAGATATCCAGCTAACCACCGTTCCACCTATAGTGAAAACATAACTTGTAGTGCTCCTCCTGCCATCCAAATCACCTGCCATATCTGAATCTACATAACCATGTAGAGAAGTATCTGAACCTTGATAGCACAAGTGCCTACTGTTGGTTCCTCTCAGATATCTAAGGATCCACTAAACTGCTTTCCAATGTTCCTTACCTGGATTGGCCATATACTTACTTACAACTCCCACTGCTTGGGCAATATCTGGTCTAGTACACACCATTGCATACATCAAACTCCCTACTACAGAAGAATATGGAACCTTACTCATGTACTCTACCTCATCATGTGAATTAGGACATTGTTCTTTACTCAACTTAAAATGTCCAGCCAAAGGTGTGCTTACCGATTTAGCATCCTGCATATTGAACCGTTTCAACACCTTGTCCACATAATCCTCTTAAGACAATATCAACCTGTGATTTTTTCTATCTCTCTTAATGCTCATGCCAAGGATTTTCTTTTCTGCTCCCAAATCCTTCATAGTAAACGTTTGAGCTAATTTCACCTTAAGCTCAGAGATATCCTGCATGTGTGATCCTACAACCAGCATATCATCTACATACAACAATAGAATAATGTATCTACCATTATCCAATCTCTTAAAATACACACAATGGTCAAATTGACACCTATTATAGCCATGCTCAGTCGTAAACCTGTCAAATTTCAAATACCACTGTCTAGGAGCTTGCTTGAGGCCATACAAGCTTTTCTTCAATCTGCACACTAAATTCTCTTTACCTTTGACCTCAAATCCTTCCGGCTGTTCCATATAAACTTCCTCATCAAAATCTTCATGAAGAAACGCTGTCTTAACATCTAGCTGCTTAAGATGCAAATCCTCAACATCAACCAAAGACAGTACAATCCATATAGAAGTCATTTTAACAACAGGAGAAAAAATCTCATCAAAATCAATACCTGGCTTTTGTGCAAATCTTTTCACTACCAATCTGGCCTTATATCTCATCTGTCCATTCTCACCTTCTTTCAACCTGTAGGTCCATCTGTTCTTTAGTGTTCTCTTACCAGCTGGTAGTTCAACCAAATCCCATGTTTGGTTCTCTCTTAAGGACTCCATCTCCTCAACCATGCCACGCTCCCACTGACTCTTAGACTCTACCTGTATTACTTCTTCAAAACTTTTTGATTCCCCACTATCAGTTAGCAATAAATAGAATAACGAAGGAGAATATCTAATTGGAGGCTTACTTACCCTTTCTGACCTCCTGATGGGTGTCTGAGACTCGTTCACAACACGCTGTGTACCCAAATTCTCTGACAGTGACCAACCTCGATCACCTCTAGACCTTTTACTGGCCGACGCTGGTTCTGCCTGACCGACGCCGGTGCCTGTCCTACCGACATCGGTCTCTGTATGACCGACCTCAGTTTCTATTTTTCTGACGCCGGTTCCTAATCTGTCGACGTCAGTCTCTGTGTTTTCCTGCAAGTGATTATTTCTTTTTCCTGCGAGCTCATTTTGGACCGTCACCTCATCCAATTCACTATTGCTCTACCCAAATTGATTCAGCTTCTTCAGCTGATCACTATATATCACTTTTTCATTGAAAACAACGTCACTGCTCCTAATTATCTTGTTAGTTCCTAGATTCCAAAATCTAAAACCAAAATCATCTGAGCCATAGCTAATAAATGTGCACCTCATAGACTTAGCATCGAGCTTCTTTCTATTTTCCTTATCTACGTGCACAATGGCTTCACAACCAAAAACTTTGAGAAAAGAGAGATCTACCTTTTTACCTATCCAAGCCTCTTCTGAAATTCCACCATCTAGAGCTGTAGAGGGTCCTCTGTTAATTAGGTACATTGCAGTGTCAACAGCTTCTGCCCAAAACTCTAAAGGCAAACCAGCATGCAATCTCATACATCTTGCACGCTCCATGATTGTTCTGTTCATCCTTTCAGCAATTCCATTCTGTTGAGGTGTCCTTGGAACCATTATTTGCCTATAGATTCCATGCATATAACAATACCAGTTGAACTTATAACTGCAGAACTCTCCACCATTATCTGATCTCAAGCACTTTAATCTTTTCCTTGTTTCATTCTCAACCATAGATTTCCAAATCTTAAAAGTCTCAAATACATCAGATTTCTTCTTAATACAGTAGATCCATACCTTTCTTGTAGCATCATCTATGAATGAAACATAGTACTATGATCCCCCAATAGAAGCTACCTGAGCCGGTCCCCACACGTCTGTGTGAACAAGCTGCAACTTATGCTTCTTCTTTGTAGACCTAGTCTTGAGAAAACTAACTCTTTTCTATTTTCCAAATACACAGTGCTCACAAAATTCTAGATCCATGCTCTTCAAATCTGAAAGCTTACCTTTAGACTTAAGAATTGACATCCCCTTCTCACTCATGTGGCCAAGCCTAGAGTGCCACAATTTTGCATCCACATCTGAAGTAGATAATACAGAAGGAGAAGTGTTAGTGACACAATTACATAAATAGAGAGTACCTACTCTCTTACCTCTGGCCATAACAAGTGTACCCTTGGTCACTTTCCAAGATTCTGCTGTGAGAGTTACTATACAACCCTCATCCCCTAACTTTTCTGCAGAGATCAAATTTCTCTTCAAGCTAGGAACATGCATAACTTCTCTCAACACCCATGTGTTTCCATTCTATATTTTCAGCTGCACTTTACCTTTGCCAATAATTTTAAAGGGTTCATCATCCCCTAGATATACTATTCCAAAATCTCCATGGATATAGTCACAAAAATATTTCCTATTAGGGGTAGCATGAAAAGATGCACCAGAATCTAACACCCAAGATTCTATATTATTATGTAAAAAAAATATTAAAGCATCTTGTGCAATACCTGCAACCTTTGCTTCTTCTTTTCCTTCGTGTTGATTGTCCTCCTTAGGCTTTGACCAGCAATCTCTGCTTATGTGCCCCATCTTTTCATAATTCCAGCATTGTGGCCTTCTGCCATTTCTGAATTTAGATTTGCCTTTCCCCTTAGACTTGGATCTTGATCTCCCTTTCTTTCTCTTCTCTTTTTGCCTTCCCCTGCTCTCAAAACTTAAAGCATTCCCAGATGTCTCTTCTGTGCTTTTCCTGCGAATTTCCTCATTCAAGATAACACTAACAATATCCTCTACTTTTAAAATATTTGATGCAGATGCAGTATTGCTAACTGCCATTACTAAGCTATGCCAGCTTTTAGGCAAAGAACATAATATTAAAAAAGCTTTTATTTCATCATCAAATATAATTTTGACTAAACTTAATTGATTTACAATACCATGGAAATCATTCAGGTGATTAGATACAGATCCACCTTCCTGTATATGCAAATTAAATAGCTGCTTCATAAGATATACCTTATTAGAAGCTGAGGGTTTTTCATACAAATTTTCTAGAGTAGTCATCAACTCTACCATTATTTTTGCCTGTGATAAATTAGATATCACAGTAGATGTAAGACTCAGTCTTATAGACCCCAAACCCTTTCTGTCAAGAACTTGCCATTCTTCATCCTCCATGTCTGTGGGCTTCTTTGCAATCCCACCTAACGGTAAGTATATATCCTTTTGATACAGATAGTCCTCTATCTGCATTCTCCAATGTTGATAGTTTTTTCCATTGAACTTCTCCATTCTCAGTTTACTTTCATCTGCCATTGCTTCTCCCACTCAAATAGAAATCTTTGCAAAAACTCCTGTGAGCAACCTGTAATCAATACACACTACACAGATCTAAACCACCTGTTAGTGAACCCGAGCTTTGATACCAATTATTGGATATCAAACTCTAAACCTACAACCAAGGCTCTGATACCACTTGTTGGGGATCAACCAAAAATATATTACACTTATGAAAGCAATAAACTGCGGAATTAGATCAGATAGATAAGTAACTAGAATCAAATAATAGCAAAGAACAAGAGATACAAGAAACCACCCTGAAAACTTGTATTAAAACTCTTTACAAAAGGAATACAATTGAAGAAACTTCTTTCTTCCACACCTCTCTCAGATGCACAAGATCTCTCTCTAGATCTCTATCCCTTAAGAGCTCTCTCTCTCTCAAGTACAATCAACTCCAACAACCTGGATTGATACAACTCTGTACTGTTCTTCAACATTCACATACAATGAACTACTACAATAATAACACTAAGCTAAGAAGATCTAATTCTACATATAGAATTAGGAAACTTGAGCATGCACTTACAACCAACAGTTAAGCCTCTTGAACAAGGGCTCTAAAAACAATCTTACTAATAATAGAAATGCAAACTTAAGACTAAGACTTGAACTTATCATGCAAACACTCGCTTCTGTCCTCAGAAATAGCATTCTGGATGCACAGGTAACCGACACCGGTTCCTGCCTGCTTGCCTGTGACCGACGTCGGCCGATTCTCTGTCGACGCCGGCGTCTCTTCAACTGCACTGGACTGACGTCGGTCGCTCTTGACCGACGCCGGTGACTGTGTAAACCTACAACTTTGGTAATGCACTCATATGTGAAGTTTTTAGGCTCCACACCTTAACACAAATCAATATTTTTATTACTAAAAAATTGTTTGTTTTTCATTCATAAAAGTAAACAATATACATTTAAGAAAAATTACATATAGGATAAATGATTCAAACAATTAATCACATATATAGAATATTTTTTTAAATTTATATAATTATTCATCATAATTAATTAAAAATATGTATGTTAAATAATAAACATACACACACATATTAATATTAATAAACACATACACATACGCTTATTCATCATAAATAATTTAAACCAATATTTTTATTATTAAAATAGTTTTGTATTTCATTCATAAAAGTAAACAATCTACATATAAAATAAATTAAATATAGGATAAATGATTCAAACAATTAATAATATACATAGAATATATTTTTTTGTTTATATAATTACTTATCATGACTAATTAAAAATATGTATGTTAAATAATAAATATATAAAATTATAAAATTATAAAAATACTCAAATAATTATATACAATTACTGATCATAAATAAAAAAATTATCATACATATTTATAATAATAAAAATGAAACTTATGAAGAAATAAATATTTAACATATTCTATTATGTATATATTCATTATGTATATATATACAATGAATATAATTAATTTTTTGAATCATATAAATATTTTTATAATTTTATTAATTTACACACACAGACACAAACATTATATATATACACACATATGTATGTATATAAATACACATACATACACACACGCGTGTGTGTATTTTTATGTATATGTGTAAATGTATTACATAGACTTATTATTAATATGTATGTATTACATAGAATTATTTATCATAAATAATTTTATGTAAAACATATATATTAACATTAAATGTGTAAATGTTAAAATTTATTTGATGTGAATACTTGTTTAAATGATGTCATATTGTTTTTAAATATAAATGATCATATGAATATTTGTATGGTTTTATTAATTTGTATGATTTATTATGTAAAACATGTATTTATTTATTATTCATGAGGTGCAATTATATATATGATAGAGTTTTTTTTTTGGTTATGATAAATTGTTTTTGTAGGTTTAATTTTTTTATGTAGATTATTTACTTTTATGAATGAATGTTTTAATAATAGAAATATATGTAAAATATTTATTATTTTCTTATATGATTTAATATATGTTTATTTTTTATTATTCACGATGAATAATAAAATTTATGATAGTTTTTTTTTGGTTCTATGTTTACTTTTGTATATGTATGATATTTGCTTTTATGAATGAATATTTAAAGATGAATATTTTAATAAAAAATGTGTTTTTTCGATTATGATTGATTATGTTTATTTTGTTTGGAAATGTTTAACATCTTTAGTTTTGAATGTAAGTATTTGTTTGATACAATTCTTGTTTAAATGATGTATATTTGTTATTTACTTGTATATTTATAATATGAGTATTTTTATAGTTTTATTAATTTATATATTTTATTATTTAAGATACATATTTGAAGTTATTTAGGATGGGTATGATGAATAATTATATATATGATTATATATTTGAATCAATTATTTTATGTGAGTTTTTGTCTCAATGATATATATATATATATATATATATATATATATATATATATATATATATATATATATATATATATATATATATATATATATATATATATATATATATATATATATATATATGACGAGTAATTATATACATGTTAATTGTTTGATTCCCTTATTTGATGTGATAATCAATTATTTTATATGAGTTCTTGTTTAAATAATGTATATTTTTAGTTATTTATGGTGACTAATTATATATATGTTAATTGCTTGAATCACTTATTTTATGTGAGTTGTTTAAATGATGTATATTCATTATTATTTGTATATTGATTGTATGGATATTTTTATAGTTTTATTAATTAATATATTTTATTATTTAAGATACATATTTTTAGTTATTTAAGATGAGTAACTATATACATGATTAATTGATTTTTTTTATGTAAATTGTTTTGTTTTATGAATGAATATTTTAGTAATATTATGTCACTTTTTCTATGATTTAATATATGTTAATTTGTTTATATTATTAATTTAATGTGGTCTTGTTTTAATATATGAATATATTTGTGTGACATTTTTTTTCTATTAGAGTAGGTTGGTTTATTGTTTTAAACCTTTTTAATGTTTTGAATGTGTTATTGGATATTTGTTTTTGTTTGTTTGAATGATTTAAAAAGGTGTTGTTTTGTATTATTTCATTTAATGTACATTTATTTATTTGTTTTATTGTCCTAAAAAATAGACTTCTCATTTTTGGGACAACATATTAACTATTTTGGTCTTGTAGGATCAAAATTCTCTCTCCCCTTCTTAAAAAAAAATGATCTGAGCCTTCAAACGCTTTATTATTCAAGCCTTTTCTGAATCTACGGACTCTGCGAGCTTGAATCTACGGACTCTATAAGATTTAATCTATGGACTCTGTAGACTTAAATCTATGGACTCTATAGGCTTCAATCTATGGACTCTGTAGGCTTGAATATACAGACTCTGCAGGCTTAAATCTATGGACTCATTTCTACAGACTCTGCAAGCTCTGCAAGTTCATTTCTATGGACTTTGTAGGAAAGAAATAAGCTCTCAACACTTCGGTATTTTTAGGGCAAGTTCAATGTCTTGGTTCAACCAAAAATGTTCTTCACCAAGCTTCAAACAAAATATTGAACCATTGAACTATTGAACCCCACTTCCAAAAAGTTCAAAGGTTCAACGGGTTCAAAGGTATAATGACATCAGCAAGCTTAAAGAGTTAAGCACTTTAGCAAAAGTTTAAAGTTTAATCACTTCAGTAAGTTTGACAGTTTTAAAAGACTTAGCAAAAAGAAGAAAGATTGAACCGTTGAACCTTAAACCAAAATGGTTCAAAGGTTCAACAGGTTCAAAAGTTCAAAGGTTTAATGAGCGGTTAATTCAACACAGTTGGTTCAAGCAGCCAAGTGAACAAAAGATTAAATCATTGAATCGTTTAACCAAAGTTAGTTCAATCGGTCGATTCGATCAACCGGTTCAAAGGAGTGCCCCAAAGTGAAGAGACCAAGTGCCCTTGCGGAGGGCAGTGAAGAAAAGAAAGCTTCAAAGAACAAATGAATGAACCATTGAACCATTGAACTTTGAACCAAATTAGGTCAATGGGTTCAATGGGTTCAATGGATTGAATATGTTCAATGAGTTCAATGGATTCGAAGAGATCAAGGGACTTAGAAAAATAGAGAAATGATGGAACAAAGGATGAACCAATGAACCGAATGAACCTTGAACCAAAATGGTTCAAAGGATTAATAGGTTCAAAAATTCAAAGGTTCAATGAGATCGATTCAAAGTGATTAGTTCAAGAAGTCAATTGAATGAGTGGAATGCAAGATTGAATCGTTGAATTGTTGAACCAAAGTTGGTTTAATCAGTCAGTTCAAGCGGTCGATTCAAGGGAGTGCCCCAGTGAACCAAGGCCGAAGTACCCTTGTGGAGTGTAATGAACTAAGAGAAGGTGCCTTTGTGGAGGGTAGATAACATTGGTTCAAAGATCAAAGGAAATGCTAGAAAAAGGGATGGTTCAATCAAAGACCAAAAAAGTGATTGAATCGAGAAAGTGATTGAACCAGGGAAGCGATTGAACCATTGACGTCCCCATGGATGTCAAATTTAAGATAATGAAATATCCATGAACTTTCAAATAAAGACGTATAAATAAGTTTCTCTCAGAGTTTTGTAGAGGGCACCAAAGTGGCAACTGCAGAAGGTTTTAATGTGTTTTTAAAATGAAGTGGAAGTCACCACGTGTCCCTTGTAAAACTTGGTGGAAAGTGCTAAGTGTTAACATCTACCATTTTTTCCTTTTATTTTATTACTAAGGACTGTGGTGGGGGCTCTGGGTGAGTTTCTAATGTAAGCAGAGCATGCCAAGTGTCTTCATCCATGTGAATCCAAATGAGTCTCGCATGTTTCTATAGTGTTTCTAAAAACTCAGCGGAAGCCATCATGTGTCATCTTTTGTAGGACTCTCAAATGATATCTTAAACTTCTATAAGTTGAACAATGGAGAAAGATCAGAAATATCTGTGCATGGGATATGTTTCTAGAAGGTGAAGTAGCCCACCAAATGGACATCAAAGAGTGAAAACATTTAATGGTGTGGTCTATTTTTTGCATTGAGTAAAGTGAACAGCTATGCACACATCAAGAAACACATCAGACGGTCCATATTAAAAATTGACGCTCAATTTTAGCATAGCCCATGGACAAAATTTAAAATGCATTGAATGCATATAGGCCATCATTTTTGTGAAACAAAGTGCCTAAGTCTTTCTTGGAGCACTATAATAGGACTCTCTTATTATTTTAAGGAGATCTCTCTATTATCAAAAATAAAAATCTATCCAAATTGAAAGGCATTACTGAGACTTTGAGCTCATATTGTTGATCATATTTCGTTATTTGAATAAGAAAACAAGTGACTTTTTAGACTTTGTGCTGGAATAGCCTGGTTGTTGGGGAAATTATTCTTATGTATATTTTTTTAATATGCTTTTTGTCTATTTAATTAAATAAGCAGAATTAGTGAAAGTAATCAGGTAGGTGTCCTAAAGCCAGGTGTGGAGAGACTTTGTGTTGCCATAATTGTCTTTAATTTGTCTATTTTATATTTTTATGTAAAGGATTTTGGGATGACTTTGTGCCCTCATTATCCTTCATATTTCACTCTTTGGTAGTTGAGGTGGAGACATTGTGCTACATTTCATCTTGCTGTGTTACTATGCCTTGTTACAGTTACTTGTCACTACCCGAAAGGTTCTTGTTGTCTGTTGAACAACACATCTAAAAGAAGAGGAGTGCCTTCTATCATTTCATTAAGATTTATCTTTTGATTGGTGAACATCATCTCTGAAAAAAGAGAGATAGATGGTGTTATCCTACCCCTGAGTGTTATTTTCAACTTATTTATAGTAGATTAACATATATATAACCCCTTCATACTTATAGGGAACCTCTCCTTGATGAGAGGAGAGATTTGTCCTCTTTTGATGTGGTAAACCTACACATTTGGTCGACCAATCTTCCTTGTTGTGGTTGATCAGACCTATTTTGCTCATTAGTACGTTGATGACAAAATATTCATCCAACAATTTTTGGCAACTCCACTGGAGATTTAAACAAGAAGTTACTATCCTTATCCATTATATACTCTGGCAACTCTCATCTATGCATTACCCATTATCATTATAGCTTTATCCATTTATCCCACTGGGGAAAGAATGCACAGTTTGAAGCTTCAAGCTAAAGTAGTGCTAGTTTTTTCCATATTTATTTTTACACTCTGGTAGATTCACAGTATACGCGAAGCCAAAAGTTTAAAGGTATCGTTGACCCTGTATTTGAGTTGGTACAACAAAATAATTTTGATTTGTTTCCTTCACCATCTCACTTCCAACGAATCATAAGCTTTCCTCCTACTAAAGTCAAGTCTCTATTACCAGACAAAACATCCATTTTTGATATTAATAAAGCTTTGCCAATACTTACCCCTCTGAGATTTGTTATTAAACCTTTCCATAGTCATATAATGACAATTCAAGGCCCCTGTGGTAACTCTTTTGACCCACTCAATTTAACTCCACCTCTACATGAGCTACCACATAGTTCAAGATTTTTTTTTCAAGTTTTATTGTGATAGAAAAGTTCATCCTGATGAACATATTATAGCCTTCAGCATAGCCTATGGTGTAATAGGCATGGAATTTGAGGACGTGGCTGTCAGACTGTTTATAGAAATATTGCAAGGTGCTATTGTAGACTGGTTCTACCATTTGCAGGCTCAGTTAGTGACTGACTGGAACACTCTCAAAGCCAAATTTGAAGCCATATTCAAACTTGTAGAAGATGAGCATGCCCTGTTGGCCTAACTCACATAAATGAATAAGCAGCCTCATAAACCAATGAGGGATTTTATAGCCAAGTTTGATAAGCTGAGGAACAAGATTCCTACAATTGCTCAGCCTACACTTGAGAATCTCAAATGTTTTTTCATCAACTCTCAACTGCCTGAAGTGATTTTTTTGCTGAGATGTGTTGGGAAAATAGACCATATTACAGCTTAGAATATGGCCACTAAGGTGGAAGATGACCTTATCTTGGTAGGAAAGATAAAGAGAAATCCTAACAGAGGTAAATATTCTTCATCTTTTGAATATTCATTTATAGGTACCATTGATCCAATGGTATAGACACTTGCAAATTAGTTGCTAGCTCTCAAGAAGAAAATGGTGTAAGGGATATCTTTAGTGCCTTCATACAGATATATGCCAAGGAAGACATTCACCAATCAATCATACCAAGGCAATGCTGCTAGAAATCAAGGATAGCCAAATCATCTTCCTCCCTTAGAGGGGAAACTTGCCATTGAGGCACCTCCAACTAATTCAACAGTTAGATATCTCAAAATAGAATTTGATTTCTCTTTCTAGCCTGAATTGAATCAAGAAAATGATGTTGATCTCCTTGCGGAAGACCAAGATTCCAACATTAGTTTCTTGAATTACTAGGGTGAACCCAGATGTGAAGGTGAAGTAGTTGATGGATCATATGTTGTATTCACTCGGTCTCAGAACTAGTCAGCCCAACAAGATGATAAAGGAAAAATAGGGGAAAGTTCTCAGCCTATAATTTTAATTTTTAAATGAATAACTTCTCTACCTTTCCAGCCAAAGGACCTAGTGACTGTTAAAAAGGTGAGTACCTCAAATACGACTTCACTTCCAACTTCAAATCTATAGACCAGTCCTCCCCCTTTCAAAAATAAAAAAGATGAATTCCCTTCCTCTGTTCCTAGTCCATTTTAGTCATTTGACATAATCGACCATGTCAAGAAGACTAAAATTCAAATGTCTGGATTTGAATTCTCATAATCCAATTCTAAGCAGTTGGATAAGTTAGTTTAATGTGTCAAGAATAAATCTATTCTTATAAGACAAAATCTTAAAAAGGTAACTCATGATCTCCCAAGGAACATATCAATCCCAAACAATCTTGTCATTACTCCTCCAGCTTCCCCTAGGATAATAGAACCTTTCTATATTTTCCTGTTGATAAATGGTCACAAACTAAGTAATTGCATCATAGACTCAGATGCATCTGACAATGTCATGCCTGTCAAGGTGGCAGAATCTCTTAGACTCACATTGACCAAGACCTTTGGGAGATGTTTCTCCATGGAGAACAAACAAGTACCTTTGCTGGAACAAATCAATAACCCACAATTTATATTTGTAACATTCCCAGACAAAAGAATCAAGATGACAGTCTTAGTAGCTAATGTTCCAACCTCATACGGCATTCTTCTATGGTGAAATTTTTATAAAAATGTTGGTGGAGAAGTGAGCATGGACCTATCTGAAGTGACGATCCCTGTCAAAGGCATCATGCAGTGGTTGTTTCCTAAAAAGGAATCAAAATATGTTGTCACTTAGACATCAGCGCCTGAAGCCCAAATTTTGTTTGAGTCTTCAGACATGGGTAATTATTTTTTGACCACAGAAGATACTCATGTTTCAGCTGATGAAGCTCTTGAAAATGATAGTCTAAATTTTTTTTTAGATAAAATGCTAAAATACATGATAGAGCGTAATGCAAACATAGAAGAATTCCCCCTTCTAATCAAAGAGAAATATGATAAATGATTAGTTTCAAATAAGGTATGGATGCTGGAATTTGATGGCAATTATTCCTCTACCAATTTAAGAGCTGGAATTGTGTTGATATGTTCTCAATGAGATATTTTTCCTTCATCATACAAGTTGTAGTTCAGCAATACTAACAATATTATTGAATATGAATCTCTTCTACTTGGATTGAAAGCCGCTAAAGATGAGGGTGTCAAACTCCTTCATGCCAAAGGAGATGTCAAGTTGGTGTTTTATCAGGTAAAAAACCTATACCAAACAAAAAATGAGAGATTACACCACTACCGCAATCTAGTTTGGGATCAAATTGAAAGCTTTGATGCTTTCAGCATCTCTGCCATACCTAGAGAATTCAATGATCAAACTGATGCACTAGCTATTTCAGTAACTCTCTTAGTTCCTCACTTAGACTTCAAAGAAAATAGGTACACCATCAAGCTGGTCTTTTGACCAAGTGTACCTGATAATTCCAGTCATTGGCAAGTATTTAATAATGACAACTAAATCATTACCTTCTTGGAGCAAAGAGATAGCTTCAAACAACTTCACTTCGAAGGCAGTAAGCTCCAAAAACTTGAATCAGTGCTTGAAATGAATCCAAATGTAGGTGAAGAATTATTACAACTAGAAGGGAATAAAATTCCCAAAGGATTGGTTTCTCTTGAGACACTATTTGACAAGCATGACATGTTCATAAAATAGCAACAAATAGATTCAAACTCCTCCCAAGATTTTGATCAGATAAATTTGGGTACCAAAGAAGACTCCAAAATGGTGAATATTGTGAAGTGCTATACTCTAGAGGAGAAACTCAAATTTATTGACCTACTTTGCTATTACATGGATGTTTTGGCATACTATTATGATGATCTAAAGTCGCTCAAGCCTGAGAAAACTTATCATGAAATTCCTCTCAAGGATGATTCAGTGTTTTACAAGTAGAAATTTTAGCAGTATAATCTAAAGATATCAGGTACTATTCTATCTAAAATACAAAAAATGTTGAATGCTAGGATAATCTTCTCGATCCATCATTCTGCATGGATTGTCAACATAGTACCTGTGAGGAAGAAGAATGACAAAATTTACATCTATGTGGATTTTAGAAATCTGAATCAATCATCTTTATATGATAACTATCTTGTTCCCATCATGGATCAAGTTCTTCATACAATGACCAGCTCTAAGATGTTATCAATGTTAGACAACTTCTCAAGATACAATGAATTAGAAGTTGGTGAAGCAGACCAACACAAGACTGCATTCACCACGGCTTGTGACACCTTTGCTTATCAAAGAATGCCATTCGACCTTACTAATTCTAGCACCATTTTTCAAAGAGAAATGGACCTTGATTTCAAATATGAAATGGGTAAGTTCATTATAGTTTATCTTGATGACTTGATTGTATTTTCCAAGCATCACCTGAATCACGTGCATCACTTTCAATAATTGCTGTAACGTTGCCGCTAGAATGACATTTTTTATAGATTCTAAGAAGTCTATTTTTGGGGTAACATAATGGAAACTCCTCAGACACATTATGTCCAAAAGGGGCATAAAGATTGACTTAGACAGAGTCAAGTCCATCCAAGAGATTACCCTTCCCACAAGTAAGATTATTGTTCACTCTTTCTTTGGAAAGGTGAATTTTTTAAGAAGGTTCAACCCCGAGTTTGCTGAGAAGACTCGACATATTGTAAACATGATGAATGGAAAAATCATCTTCAGCTGGCCTAAAGAAGGCAAATGGGCGTTCCAGGATATCAAGATAGCTATTACCCATGCCCCAATTCTAGTTTGTCTAGACTACAACATGAAATTCACCATATATAGCTATGCTTTCGAACACACACTTTCAACAATTATGGTTCAACAGAACTAAGAAGGTGTGGAATCTTCCATTTCTTTTATGAGATATCCTCTCAAAGCTCATGAGCTAAAATACTCAAACATGGAGAAGCATGCCTATGTAGTGGTAAAGACAATGAAGCATTTTTGCTTTTACATCCTGAATTCACACATTACTGCCTTGGTTCTTGATACCATGATTAAATCCATATTAACTTAGTAGGAGTTTGGAATGAAAAGAGGTACCAAGAGTTTGATTTATACATCAAACTAATGAAGATGGTGTGTGGAAAGGGCCTATGCCATTTAATTACTGATAACAAGCTAGAGAGAACACAACATGAAGAATTAGAAGAAAAAGACATGCCAATAGTCCTCTTTGTCTTCACTACAAATGAGTGGTATTTAGGGATTGCTCATTTCCTTATTTATGGCGAATGTCCTACTCACCTATCTTATAAGGAAAGGAGGACTATCAAGTTAAAAGCTGCTAATTTTGTCCTCTAAAACAATGACCTGTACAAGAGGAGCCTTGATGTGATATTCCTTCACTGCGTGGATAAAGTGCAACAGAACAAACATCTGGAATCCTTCCAAAATCTGACCTGTGGAGGACATTTTTTTCTCCTGTAACTGCCCACAAGATTATTAGAGCCAGGTATTACTGGCCTACTTTGTTTTAGAATGCATACAAATGGGTATGAAAGTGTGAACTATGCCAACAATTCATTGGAAGACCCAAGTTAGCTGCCCTGCCTCTCAAGCCAGTGGTCATAGAAGAGCCATTTCAATAATGGGGCATCAATTTCATTGGTGTTGTAAACCCATATTCAAGTGCAGGACATGATTATGTCCTCACAGCCATAGATTACTTCACCAAGTGGGTGAAAGCTATTCCAACCAAACATGATACTTTAGAAGTAGTGTGCAATTTCCTTAAGGAGAACATCATTTCCAGGGTTTGGGTGCCAGTCAAGATTGTCACAGACAATGCAACTTATTTCACTTTTCAAGAGATTACTCAGTTATATATTTACTATGAGATCACCCTCTCTCACTCTTTTGATTACTTTTCACAAGGGAATGGATAAGGTGAATCAAGTAACAAAAACCTGGTGACTATCATCAAGAAGTTAGTGGATGACAACCAAAGGACATGGCATAAAGCATTGGTTGATGCTTTGTGGGCAGATAGAATTACTCCAAAAAGGGTAATTGGTATGTCTCCTTTCCAGCTTCTTTATGGGCTCAATGCTAAGATACTAATCACCTTAGAGTTGTTAGCATTAAAATTGTCTAAGGCAATCGAGGATAAAACTTATGAAAGATCCATTGATAAGAGGATCATGTGCTTGATTGAGTTAGATGAGCAGAAAACTATGGTGGTTGACCTAATTGCATAGAATAAAAGTCTAGTGAAGAAGCTCCTCGACTAGAAAGTAAAAAATTGGCATTCCCAGATTAGAGATCAAGTCTTGCTCTGAGACAAGAGAAGAGAACCAAAGGGAATGCATAGAAAATTTGATTCCCTATGGAGAGGCCCATTTACTATCCATCAACTCAAAGGTGAAAATAGTTTTCTATTGAAATATCAAGATGACATGCTCTTTTCTTTGCCTCACAATGGACAACATCTGAAGCACTTCGACTCTTGATGTATCAGATGAGATCATCTGTGCATATTTATATTTGTATAGTCTTTAGTTCTTTTTGTGATTTTCCTTTTTCTTTTCATTTTTGGCACCTTTCTTTCTTGTTGGTTAGTACGAATCCATAGCCCAATAGCATACTTCAAGGCACTGAAAATTCTAGTTTCTACTCCACTCAGCTTTTCTAAGTTTTCATCTTATTGTCCCCAAAAAATGCCACTCATTTTTGGGACAACCTACAGATAAAAAATTCCTCTCTTCCCCTTTCAAATTTGTTCTGAGCTTTCAAATTCCTCATTTTAAAGATTTTTCCATAAAGGGGGTTCATAGGTTCAAAGGCTTCTATAGGCAAGTTCAGTCAAAAGAAAAAGTTTCCAGTACTCAGTCGTTTCCAAGTTTGGTTCAACGCGCTTGGTGAAAAAGAACAAAGGACTTTGCCAAATAATGAAGAATGAACCATTGAACCAAAAGGTTCAATGACTTCAAATTTCAATGGTTCAACATGGTTCAAAGGTTCAAAGTCAGCCTCTATCAAAGAGAGAAACATCAAACAGGTGGTTCAACGGTGGGTTCAACCAAAGGAACAGTTCAATGGCTCAGTTTAACCAAGTTATTCAACACTTTATTTCACTCGGGTGGTTCATTCCCTTTGTTTCAGCATCTTTTGGTTCAATACTTAGTTCATCAGCTTGGTTCATTCAATTGAACCATCAGCTTGAACCATTTTTGGTTCAACGTTTTGGTTTAAAGACATGGTTCAAGCAATAGTCAACCAATTATGTCCCCAAAGACGCCAAATTTAAGGTAAGGGAATATCCGTGGAAATTCAAATAAAGTACAAAACTCAAAAGAAGAACCAAGCAACTGGCTGAAAAGATAGCTCGATAGCTCAAATTTTAGTAGGAAGAGACAAATTTGAAAAATCCCGACTGAAGAGAAAATCCCACAAAAAAGTGCCCGATGGGAAAAGACAAGTGCAGTGAACGTGACAAGTGTTTGTGTCTGTGTTCTCCTTTTGGAGTTACTTGGGCAAAATGTGTCGTGGACTCCATTTTTTGTAAGTTTCTAATGAGTTTCATAACAGTGGAACTTGCCACTTGTCAAAGATGTAGAAAGGACCCCTCGAAGACTTAGGCAAGAAGGGCTATAAAGAGCAAAGAAGCGCTTAAGTAGTGAAGAGAGGAGTGAAACCAAAGGATCATAAATATCTTCGAAAGAGTTATTTCCAGTTGGTGAAATAGTGGATCGAGTAGACTTATGAGTTCACCAAACTAAGGACACAACCTATTTTCTTCCATAATGTAAAGACAAATACACAAAGGACTAGACAGTCCATATTAAGGAGAAGACATATAGGATAAAATAGTTAAGACAGCTGCCCTATTTTCAACACAGTCCTTCAACAAACCTGAAAATGCATTCAAGGTGTTGAATGCACAGCATGGGCCGTTCGATAGAAAACAAGCACCCAAGTCTTTCTTAGAGTGCTATATATTTTAATCTTTCATTTGTTGTAAAGGAGACTTCTCATTTTTACAAGAATGAAACTCTGCCTATTTTGAAAGAAGAAGACTGAGACTTTGAGCTCAGGTTGTAATTTCATTTTCCTTGTTATTTGAATGAGAAAGCAAGTTTTTCTAGACTTTGTGCTGTTCTAACTTGTGTCGTCTAAAGGTGTCCTTATTCATTTAATTTGGTGCACAAAATTAGTAAAGGTAACAAAGAAGTGTCCTGAAACCAATTGTGACTAGACTTTGTGCTTTCACAATTGATTTCAGTTTGTGTTTTCTTTTCCTTTTTATGTTGAGGATTATGGGGTGACTTTGTTCCCCCATTATCCTTTGTGATATACTCTTTAGGTAGTCGAGGTGGAGACTTTGTGCTACATTTTAGGCTACTGGTTACCTTGTTATCGATTACTTGCTACTAGAAAGAGTCCTACTATTTTCAAGAACAAGCACTTCTGAAAGAAGAGAAGTGCCTTCTGTTGCCTCACCAGGATTTCTACTATTTAGTAAGGAATCTGGCTCTTGGCTAAAAGTTACTTCTGAAAGAAGAGAAGGACCTTCCCCATCACCCAATATTTCTCCTCTATTTGTTAGCATCATCTCTGAAAGAAGAGAGATGGATGGTTTGTCTTACCCCCTGTGTCTTACTTTTTGCATATATATATATATATATATATATATATATATATATATATATATATATATATATATATATATATATATATATATATATATATAGTCTCTTGCATATCTATAGGGAACCTCCCCTTGATGAGAGGAGAGATTTGTCTCCTGCTGATGTAGTAAACCTGCACATCTAGATGACCAATCTCCCTATGCTATGGTGATAAGAACTATTTTAAATGCCAGTTATCTGGTCGACAAAATATTCACCCAACAGTTTTTGGTGACTCCGCTGGAGACACAAAAATTTTGTGCAATTTGGAACCTCAAGTTTTAGATTGAAACATCACCTGTGTCTTACCCATAATAATTAAAATCCTTATCCATTATAGAGTCTGGTGACTCCCATCTGGGTCTTACCCATTATTCTTATAGCCTTACCATTTTCATCCATCCCCATTATTTTATCTAGTTTTTAAAACTAGAGCTGCTGGGAAAGAAAACGCAGTTTGAAGCCTCAAGCTTTAAGCTGAAGCAGGGCCAGTTTCTTTTCCATTTTTGTCTTATAATCTAGTAACTCCACTCAGTTGTGTTATCCCTATTTTTCATAATCCAATCATGGCAGTTTGAGACCCCTGGAGTAATTCATTTGGCCCACTTAATCTAACTCCACCCTGCATGAGCTACCACTCAGTTTAAGGAAGAATTTCCCCAAATTCTTTGGTGATGGAAGAGTCCACCCTGATGAACACATTGCAGCCTTCACCATAGCCTGTGGTGTGATAGGGTGGAATTTGAAGATGTAGCAATCAGGCTATTTGTGGAGATGCTACAAGGTGCTACTATAGACTAGTTTTACCATTTGTAGACTGGATTAGTGACTGGCTAGGACACTATCAAAGCCAAGTTTGAAGTAATGTTTAAACCTTCATAAAATGCTCATGCTTTGCTAGCTCAACTTATGCTGATGAAGAAGGAACCTCATGAGCCCATGAGAGATTTTATTGAAAAATTTGACAAGCTGAGAAATAGGAGTCTCGAATTTGCCCAGCTAACACCTCAAAATCTCATGTGTTTCTTCATCAACTCACAACTGCCTGAAGTGAGTTTTCTGTTGAGATGGGCTAGACATATAAACCTTGAGGCTGCTCAGGACTTGGCCACTGAGTTAGAAGATGACCTTATCTTGGCTAGAAAGATAAGAAGGGATTCAAATAGAGGTGCATCTTCCTCATCTTTTGATAACTCACCTGCAGCCACCACTGATCCAATGGTGCAGAAACTAGCAAATGAAGTGCTGGCCCTCAAAAGACAAATGGCATAAGGGATGTCATTTGCTCCTTCATATAGAGATGCACCAAGGAGTACATTCCCTAATTAGGCACATCAAGGGAAACCCAATTGTCTTCCTCCCTCATAGAGGAACCTTGCCATTGAATCACCTCCAACCAACTCAGTAGTTGGGTATTTGGAAATAGATCATGATTTCTCTTTTCAACCTGAGTTTAATCAAGAAAATGATGCTGGTCTCTTCACGAAGGATCAAGAAGAGTCAGCTGGTGACTCCCACATCATTTTCCTAGATTACTAGGATGAACCCAAAAGTAAAGGTGGAGCATCTAAGGGATCATATGTTGTGATCACTCAGTCCCAGAATCAGTCAGCTCAATAAGTTGATAAAGGAGAAATAGAGGAGTGACCTCAGCCTATAATTTTGATTGATAAGAGTAGTACCACTCTGCCTATCTAGCTAAAGGACCCAGTGATCAATGAGAAAGTATCCCAAACATCTTTGCACCTTTTACTTCAAAATCATAGATCAATCCTCCCACCCTTCCCATAAACCAAAAAGATGAACCCCCATCCCCTGTGCCTAGTCCAACCCAGCCATTTGACATAATTGATCATGTCAAAAGTGTCAAGACCCAAACGACTATCCCTGCAGCCCAATTTTTGTTTGAGTTTTCAAGCAGGGATGAAATAGCAAAAGAATTGGTGGAGTGCAACATAAGTACAGGGGAACCCTCCCTCCCAAATAAAGAAGAATATGAGATATTTGAGGAGGACAATCAAGACATGTGTTTGGTTGATTTATCAAGACAACAAATTATGGTACTGGACCATACTGCTACACTCCAAAATCAAGCAGAGGAACTCTTCATAGGGAGAGAAAAGAGTTATTATTTTTAGTTTGAAGACCACGTCTTGCCTTGGAGCAAGAAGAAGAAAAGACCAAGAGGAAGACACAAGAGATCAAATCTCTGGTGGAAAGTTCCATTCGCCCGTCACTGATTCTGGGGGCAAAATGGCTTCTTGCTGGTTTATCAGGACAAAAGGCCATTTTCACTATCTCACAGTGGGCAGCATCTGAAGCACTTCAAATCTTGAGGCATCAGATAAGATCATTTGTAAATATGTATATTTGTATAGTCTTTAGTTCTATTTTGTGCTTTTTGTTTTCAATTTTGGAACCTTTTTTTTTGGGTAGCATGACTCCATAGCCCAATGGCATGCTTCTAAGGCACTAGAGATTGTGGATTCTACTCCCTTCAATCGATTTTTGTAATTGAAGGTAGTTCCCCAATTGGAGTCAGTTGTTGTCCCTGAAAAATGCCACTCATTTTTGGGACAACCTATAGATCAAAAATTCCTCTCTTCCCCTTTCAAATTTGTTTTGAGCTTTCAAATTCTTCATTTTTAAGCTTTTTCCTTAAAGGGGGTTCATAGGTTCAAAGGCTTTTGTAGGCAAGTTCAATCAAAAGAACAAGTTTCTAGCACTCAGTCATTTCCAGGTTTTGTTCAATGCACTTGGTGCAAAAGAACAAAGGACTTTGCCAAATAACAAAGAATGAACTATTGAATTGTTGAACCAAAAGGTTCAATGAGTTCAAAGTTTAATGCTTCAACATGGTTCAAAGGTTCAAAGGAAGCCTCTGTCAAAGAGAGAAGTAGCAAATAGGTGGTTCAATGGTGGGTTCAACCAAAGGAATGGTTCAATGGCTCGGTTCAACCAAGTGGTTCAATGCTTTATTTTAGTCGGGTGGTTCATTCCCTTTGTTTCAACATCTTTTGGTTCAATACTTAGTTCATCAACTTGGTTCATTCAATTGAATCATCATCTTGAACCATTTTTGGTTCAATCAATTGGTTCAACATTTTGGTTCAAAGACATGGTTCAAGCAACAGTCAACCAATGACGTCCCCGCAGATGTCAAATTTAAGGTAAGGGAATATCCATTGAAATTCAAATAAAGAGCATAACTCAAAGGAAGAACCAAGTGATTGGCTGAAAAGATAGCCTAATAGCTCAAATTACAGCAAGAAGAGGCAAAGCTAGAAAAGTCTGACTTAAGAGAAAAGCCTGTGGAAAGATGCCTGATAGAAAAAGACAAGTGTAGCGAATGTGACAAGTGTTTGCATCCGTGTTCCCCTTTTGGAGTTGCCTAGGCAAAATGTGTTGTGGACTCCATTTTTTGTAAGTTTCTAATGAGTTTCATAATAGCGGAACTTTCCACTTGTCAAAGACGGAGAAAGGACCCTCGAAGACATAGGCAAGAAGGGCTATAAAGAGCAAAGAAGCGCTTAAGTAGTGAAGAGAGGAGTGAAACCAAAGGATCAAAAATATCTTTGAAAGAGTTATTTCCAGTAGGTGAAATAGTGGATCGAGTAGACTTTTGACCACACCAAACCAAGGATGTGGCCTATTTTCTTCCATAAAGTAAAGACAAATATGCAAAAGACCAGACAGTCCATATTAAGGAGAAGACATATGGGATAAATTAGTTAAGATAGTTGCCCTATTTTCAATGTAGTCCTTTGACAAACTTGAAAATGTATTTAAGGTGTTGAATGCACAGCATGGGCTGTTCGATGGAAAACAAGCACCCAAGTCTTTCTTGGAACGCTATATAGTGTAATCTCTCATTTGTTGTAAAGGAGACTTCTCATTTTTATAAGAATGAAACTCTACCCATTTTGAAAGAAGAAGACTGAGACTTTGAGCTCAGGTTGTAATTTCATTTTTCTTGTTATTTAAATGAGAAAGCAGGTTTTTCCAGACTTTGTGTTGTTCTGACTTGTGTCATCTAAAGGTGTCCTTATTCATTTAATTTGGTGTGTAGAATTAGTAAAGGTAACAAAGAAGTGTTCTGAAACCAACTGTGAGAAGACTTTGTGCTTTCAAAATTAATTTCAGTTAGTGTTTTCTTTTCCTTTTTATGTTGAGGATTCTGGGGTGACTTTGTGCCCCCATTATCCTTTGTGATATACTCTTTGGGTAGTCAAGGTGGAGACTTTGCGCTACATTTTAGGCTTTTGGTTACCCTGTTACCGGTTACTTGCTACCAGAAAGAGTCTTTCTATTTTCAAGAACAAGCACTTTTGAAAGAAGAGAAGTGCCTTCTGTTGCCTCACCAAGATTTCTACTATTTAGGAAGGAATTTGGCTCTTGGCTGAAAGTTGCTTTTTAAAGAAGAGAAGCACCTTCCCCATTACCTAGTATTTCTCCTCTATTTGTCAGCATCATCTCTGAAAGAAGAGAGATGGATGGTTTGTCCTACTATGTCTTACTTTCTACACACACACACACACACACACACACACACACACACACACACACACACACACACACAGAGAGAGTATATAGTCTCTTGCATCTCATGCATTCTATAGGGAACCTCCCCTTGATGAGAGGAGAGATTTGTCTCCTGCTGATGCAGTAAACCTACACATCTGGACAACCAATCTCCCTATGCTATGGTGATAGGAACTATTTTGAACGCCATTTAGCTGGTCGACAAAATATTCACCCAACACATCTGAAAGAAGTTCCCCAACTGGAGTCAGTTGTTGTCCCCAAAAATAGACTTCTCATTTTTAAGACAACATATGAACTATTTCGGTCTTGCAAGATCAAAATTCTCTCTCCCCTCCTAAAAAAAATTGTTCTAAGCCTTCAAACTCTTTATTATTTAATCCTTTTTTGAATCTATGGACTCTGTAGGCTTGAATCTATGGACTTTGCAGGCTTAAATCTATAGACTTTGTAGGCTTAAATATATGGAATCTACAGACTTGAATCTATAGACTCTGTAGGCTTAAATCTATAGACTCATTTCTACAGACTCCGCCAGCTCTGCAAGTTCATTTCTACAGACTCTGCAGGAAAGAAACAAGCTCTCAACACTTGGGCATTTTCAGGACAGGTTCAACACCTTGGTTCAACCAGAAATGTTCTTCACCAAGCTTCAAACAAATGATTGAACTATTGAACCATTGAACCATTGAACCCCACTTCGAAAAGGTTTAAAGGTTCAACAAGTTCAAAGGTTCAATGATATCAGCAAGCTTGAAGAGTTAAGCGCTTCAACAAAAGTTCAAAGTTCAACCACTTTAGCAAGTTCAACGGCTTCAAAAGACATAGCAAAAAGAAAAAAAATTGAACCGTTGAACCTTGAACCAAAATGGTTCAAAAGTTTAACAGGTTCAAAAGTTCAAAGGTTCAATGAGCAGTTAGTCAATGCGATTGGTTCAACGAAGTTGGTTCAAGTGGTCAAGTGAATAAAAGATTGAACCGTTGAATTGTTGAACCAAAGTTGGTTCAATTGGTTGGTTCGATTGACTAGTTCAAAGGAGTGCCCCAAAGTGAAGAGACCAAGTGCCATTGAAGAGGACAGTGAACCAAAGACCAAGTGCCCTTGCAGAGGGCAGTGAAGAAAAGAAAGCTTCAAACAACAAAGAAATGAACCGTTGAACCATTGAACCTTGAACCAAATTGGTTCAACGGGTTCAATGGATTTAACAGGTTCAACAAGTTCAATGGATTCGAAGAGATCAAGGGACTTAGAAAAATAGGGACATGATGGAATAAAGGATGAACCAATGAACTGATTGAACTTTGAACCAAAATAGTTCAAAGGTTCAACATGTTCAAAAGTTCAAAGGTTCAACGAGATCAGTTCAAAGAGATTAGTTTAATTGGTCAATTGAATGAGCGAAATGCAAGATTGAACCATTGAAATGTTGAACTAAAGTTGGTTCAATCGATCAGTTCAAGCGGTCGGTTCAAGGGAGTGCCCCAGTGAACCAAGGCCAAAGTACCCTTGTGGAGGGTAGTGAACTAAGGGCAGATGCCCTTGCGGAGGGTAGAGAACATTGGTTCAAAGATCAAAGAAAAAATTGGACAAAGGGATGGTTCAATCAAAGACTAAGAAAGTGACTGAACCAAAGAATCTGTCAACTTTCAAATAAAGCTGCAGAAATAAGTTTCTCTCAAATTTTTGCTGCATCTAGAAAAACACATTAAAACCTTCCGCAGTTACCACTTGGAAGATGACCTTATATATGTTAATTTCTTGAATCACTTATTTTATGTGGGTTGTTTAAATGATGTATATTCATTAATTGTATGTATATTTTTATAGTTTTATTAATTTATATATTTTATTATTTAAGATACATGTTTTTAGTTAGTTAAGATGAGTATGATGAGTAATTATATACATGATTAATTGATTTTTTTATGTAAATTGTTTTTTTTTATGAATGAATATTTTAGTAATATTATGTCACTTTTTTTATGATTTAATATATGTTAATTTGTTTATATTATTAATTTAATGTGGACTTATTTTAATATATGAATATATTTGTGTGACATTTTTTTTCTATTAGAGTAGGTTGGTTTATTTTTTTAAACCTTTTTAATGTTTTGAATGTGTTAGTGGATATTTATTTTTGTTTGTTTGAATGATTTAAAAAGGTGTTATTTTGTATTATTTCATTTAATTTACATTTATTTATTTGTTTTGTTGTCCCCAAAAATAGACTTTTGATTTTTGGGACAACATATGAACCTTTTTGGTCCTGCAAGATCAAAATTATCTCTCCCCTTCTCAAAAAGAATTGTTCTAAGCCTTCAAATGCCTTATTAGTCAAGCCTTTTCTAAATCTGCAAACTCTATGGGCTTGAATCGATAGACTTTACAGGGTTAAATCTATGGACTCTGTAGGCTTAAATCTATGGATTTTGCAAGCTTAAATCTATAGACTTTATAGGCTTGAATCTATAGACTTTGCAGGCTTGAATCTATGGACTCTGTAGGCTTAAATCTATAGACTCATTTCTATGGACTCTGCCAGCTCTGCAGGTTCATTTCTACGGACTCTATAGGAAAGAAACAAGCTCTCAAAACTTGGGCATTTTCAAGACAGGTTCAATGCCTTGATTCAACCAAAAATGTTCTTTGCCAAGCTTCAAAAAAAGGATTGAACCATTGAACCATTGAACCCCACTTCCAAAAGGTTTAAAGGTTCAACAGGTTCAAATGTTCAATGACATTAGCAAGCTTAAAGAGTTAAGTGCTTCAGCAAAAGTTTAAATTTCAACCACTTCAGCAAGTTCAATGGCTTCAAAAGACTTAGCAAAAAGAAGAAAGATTGAACCGTTGAACCTTGAACCAAAATTGTTCAAAGGTTTAATAGGTTCAAAAGTTCAAAGGTTCAATGAGCGGTTAGTTCAACATGGTTGGTTCAATGAAGTTGGTTCAAGTGGTCTAGTGAACAAAAGATTGAACCATTGAATTGTTGAACTGTTAAACCAAAGTTGGTTCAATCGATCGATTCAATCGGCCGGTTCAAAGGAGTACCCTAAAGAGAAGAGACCAAGTGCCCTTATGGAGGATAGTGAACAAGAGACCAAGTGCCCTTGCAGAGGGCAGTGAAGAAAAGAAAGCTTCAAAGAACAAATGAATGAACCGTTGAACCATTGAACCAAATTAGTTCAATAGGTTCAATGGATTCAACAGGTTCAACGAGTTTAATGGATTCGAAGAGATCAAGGGACTTAGAAAAATAGAGAAATGATGGAACAAAGGATGAACTAATCAACCGATTAAACCTTGAACCAAAATGGTTCAAAGGTTCAACAGTTCAAAGGTTCAACAAGATTAGTTCAAAGCGATTAGTTTAAGCGATCAATTGAATGAGTGGAATGCAAGATTGAACCGTTGAACCAAATTTGGTTTAATCAGTTGGTTTAAGCGGTCAGTTCAAGGGAGTACCCTAGTCAACCAAGGCCAAACTACCCTTGTGGAGGGTAGTGAACTAAGGGTAGGGGCCCTTGTAGAGGGCATAGAACATTGGTTCAAAGATCAAAGAAAATGCTAGACAAAGGGATGGTTCAATAAAATACCAAAAAAGGGATTAAACTGAGAAAGTGATTGAACCAGGGAAGCGATTGAACCATTGACGTCCTCATGGACATCAAATTTAAGATAATGAAATATCTGTCAACTTTTAAATAAAGATGCTGAAATAATTTTCTCTTAGATTTATGCGGAGGGCACCATGTGGAAACTGTGAAAGGTTTTAATGTGTTTTTCTAAATGCATTAGAAGTCACCACGTATCCCTCATAAAACTCAATGGAAAGTGCTAAGTGTCAACGTCTACCATTTCTTCCTTTTATTTCATTATTAAGTAAGGATTGTGGTGGGGGATTCAGGTGAGTTTCTAAGGTAAGTGGAGCGTACCAAGTGTCATCATCCATGTGAATCCAAGTGATTCTCGCATGTTTCTATAGTGTTTCTAAAAACTCAGTGGAAGCCACCATGTGTCATCTTCCATAGGACTCTCAAAGGATATCTTAAGATTCTATAAGTTAAATGGATGCTGCAAAGTGTCCTCACCTATTTCATAGTGAAAAGTGTCACCTGTCCCTTCATCAAGAATAAAATTCCTGAGAACTCAAAATATAGCAAAGAAAGGAGAAACGATGGAGAAGTTCAAAAGTATTTGTGCATGGGATATGTTTCTAAAAGGTGAAGTAGACCACCAAATGGACATCGAAGAGCATGAAAATTCAATGGCATGGTCTATTTTTCTACACTTAGTAAAGTGAACAGCTAGTCACACATCATGAAACACATCAGGTGGCCCATATTAAAAACTGACGCTCAATTTCAGCATAGCCCATGGACAAAATTTGAAATGCATTGAAAGCATTGAATGCATCATAAGCCATCATTTTTGTGAAACAAAGTGCCCAAGTCTTTCTTGGAACACTATATGTAGGACTCTCTCTTATTATTTTAAGGAGATCTCTCTATTATCAAAAATAAAACTTTGTCCAAATTGAAAGTCATTACTAAGACTTTGAGCTCAAATTGTTGATCATATTTCATTATTTGAATAAGAAAATAAGTGACTTTTCAGAATTTGTGCTGGAATAGCTTGGTTATTGAAAAAAGTGTTCTTATGTCTATTTCTTTAATATATTTTTTGTCTATTTTATTAAATAAGCAGAATTAGTAAAAGTAATCAGCTAGGTGTCTTGAAGTCAGCTATGGAGAGAATTTGTGCTGCCACAATAGTCTTTAGTTTATCTATTTTTTATTTTTGTGTAAAGGATCTTGGAATGAATTTGTGCCCTCATTATCCTTTGTATTTCACTCTTTGGTAGTTGAGGTGGAAACTTTATGCTACATTTCATCCTACTGTGTTACTGCACCTTGTTACAGTTACTTTTCTCTATTTGAAAAGTTCTTGTTGTCTGTTGAATAGCACTTTTGAAAGAAGTGGAGTTCCTTCTGCCTTCTATCATTTGATCAAGATTTATCCTTTGATTGGTGAACATCATCTCTGAAAAAAGAGAGATAGATGGTGTTATCCTACTTCTGAGTGTTATTTTTATTTTATTTATAGTAAACTAACATATATATAGCCCCCTCATACTTATAGGGAACCTCTCCTTAATGAGAGGAGAGATTTGTCCCTTTTTGATGTTGTAAACCTGCACATTTAGTCAATCAATCTTTCTTGCTGTGATTGATCAGACCTATTTTGCTCATCAGTAGGCTGATGACAAAATATTCACCCAACAATTTTTGGTGACTCTAGTGGGGATTCAAACAAGTAGTTCTTATCCTTATCCATTATATACTCTGGAAAATCTCATATGTGCCTTACCCATTATAATTATAGCCTTATCCGTTTATCCCACTAGGGAAAGAATGCATAGTTTGAAGCCTCAAGCTTCAAGTTGAAGTAGTGCCAATTCTTTTCCATTTTTTATTTTACACTCTGATAGACCCACGGTATACGTGAAGCTAAAGGGCTAAAGGTATTGTTGACCCTGTGTTCAAGTTGGTACAACAAATTAATTTTGATCTATTTCCTTCACCAACTCACCTCCAACAAACCAAGATCTTTCCTCCTACTAAAGTCAAGTCTCTATTACCAGGTAAAGCATCTATTTCTATTATTAATAAAGCTTTGCCAATACTTACCCCTCTAATATTTATTATTCCACCTTTCCATAGTCATACAATGGTAATTCAAGGCCCCTGGGGTAACTCTTTTGGCCCACTCAATTTAATTCCACCTCTACATGAGCTACCATGAAGTTTAAAGAAAAATTTCCTCATGTTCTATGTTGATGGAAAAGTTCATCTTGACGAACATATTGCAACTTTCAGCATAGCCTAGGCGTAATAATCATGGAATTTGAGGACGTGGCAGTCAGACTGTTTATGAATTTTGCAAGGTGCTGCTACAGACTGGTTCTTCAATCTACAGGCTTAGTCAGTGACTGACTATAACACTCTCAAAGATAAATTTGAAGCTAGATTCAAACCTGTAGAAGATGTGCATGCACTGCTAGCCCAACTCACACAAATGAAGAAGGAGCCTCATGAACCAATGAGAGATTTCATAGCTAAGTTTGACAAGCTAAGGAACAAGATTCCTACAATTGCTCAGTCTACACTTGAGAATCTCAAATGTTTCTTCATCAACTCTCAGCTACCTAAAGTGAGTTTTTTGCTGAGACGTGCTGGCCAAATAGACCTTTCTATAGCTCAAAATTTGGCCACTGACGTGGAAGATGACCTTATCTTGGCAGAAAATATAAGAAGAGATCCTAACAGAGGTAAATCTTCTTCATCTTCTGAATATCAATCTACAAGTACCACTGATCCAATGGTGCAGATGATGGTAAATAAGTTGCTAGCTCTCAAAAAACAAATGGTGTAAGGGATATCTTTAGCTCCTTCATATAGAGATATGCCAAGGAGGACATTCCCCAATCAGTCATACTAAGACAATGCTGCCAAGAATCAAGGATAGCCAAATCATTTTCCTTCCCCAGAGGGAAAACTTGCCATTAAATCACCCCCAACCAATTCAGTAGTTGGATATCTCAAAATAGAATCTGATTTCTCTTTATAGCTTGAATTGAACCAAAAAAATGACACTGATCTCCTTAAGAAAGACCAAAAATAATTAGCTGGCGACTCCAACATTGGTTTACCAAGATGAACCCAGACGTGAAGGTAAATCAAATGATGGATCATATGTTGTATTGACCTAGTCCCAGAACCATTCAGCTCAGTAAACTGATAAAAAAATAGGGAAAAGTTTTCAGCCTATAATTTCAATTACTAAACGAGGAACTTCTCTGCCTTTCCAGTCAAAAGACCCAGTGACTGTTAAAATTTTGAGTACCTCAAATACACCTTCACCTCCAATTTTAAATCTGCAAACTAGTCCTCCCACTTTTAAAAATCAAAAGGATGAACTCCCTTCCTCTATTCCTAGTCCATTTCAATCATTTGACATAATCGACTATGTCAAGAAGACTAAAATTCAAATGTCTGAATTTGAATTCTTGTAATCTAATTTTGAGCAATTTGATAGGTTAGTTCAGTATGTGAAAAATAAAGCCATCTCTGTAGGACAAGATGTTAAAAAGGTAACTCATGATCCCCTAAGGAACATGTCCATCCCAAACAACCTTGTCATTACTCCTCTAGCTGCCCCTAGAAAAATAAAACCTTTCTATATTTTTTTATTGATAAATGGTCATAAATTGAGTAATTGCATCATGGACTCAGGTGCATCTGACAACGTCATGCCTACCAAGGTGGTAGAATCTCCTTGACTCATGCTAACAAAGACCTTTGGGAGATGTTTCTCCATGGAGAACAAACAAGTACCTCTGATGGGACAAATCAATGATGCCTAATTTGCATTTACAACATTCGCAGACAAAGGAATCAAGATGATAGTTCTGGTAGCTGATGTTCTAGCCTCATACAACATTCTTCTGAGGTAAAATTTTTGCAAAGATGTTGGTAGAGAATTGAGCATGGACCTGTCTGAAGTGAGGATCTCAATCAAAGGCATCATGCAGAGGTTGCTTCTTAAAAAGGAATTAAAATATGTTGTCACTCAGACATCAACGCCTGAAGCCCAAATTTTATTTGAGTCTTCAGGGATGGGTAATAATTTTTGGACCACAGAAGATACTCATGTTTTAGCTGATGAAACTCCTGAAAATGATAGTTTAAAAATTATTTTAGAAAAAATAGTGGAAGACATGAAAGAGCACAATGCAAATGCAGAAGAATTCCCCCTTCCAAGCAAAGGGAAATCTGAGAAATGATTAGTTTCAAATAAGGTATGGATGCTATAATTTGATGGCAACTATTCCTCTACTAGTTCAGGAGCCAAAATTGTGTTGATATCTCTTCAAAGAGAAATTTTTCCTTCATCATATAAGTTGCAGTTCAACAATACTAACAATACTACTGAATATGAATCTCTTCTGCTTGGATTGAAAGCTGCTAAAGATGAGGGTGTCAAACTCCTTCATGCCAAAGGAGATGTCGAGTTGGTGGTTTTTCAGGTGAAAAACTTGTATCAAACCAAAAATGAGAGATTGCACCACTATCGCAATCTAGTATGCAATCAAATTGAAATCTTTGATGCTTTCAGCATCTTTGTCATACCTAGGGAATTCAATGACCGAACTGATGCACTGGCTATTTCAACAACTCTCTTAGTTCCTCACCTAGACTTCAAAGGAAATAGGTACACCATCGAGCTGGTCTTTTGACCAAGTGTACTTGATAATGCTAGTCATTGGTAGGTATTTAATAATGACAACTAAATCATTCCCTTCTTGGAGCAAAAAGATAAATTCAAATAGCTTCACTTCGAAGGTAGTAAGCTTTAGAAACTCAAATCAACTCCTGAAATGAATCCAAATGTAGGTGAAAAAAATTTTCAGCTAAAAGGGAATAAAATTCTCAAAGGACTGGTTTCTCTTGAGAAACTATTTGACAAGCATGACAGGTTCATGAAATAGAAACAAATAGATTCAAACTCCTTCTAGGGGTTTGATTAGATAAATTTGGGTACCAAAGAAGATTTCAAAATAGTGAATATTGGGAAGTGTTGTACTCCAAAGCAGAAACTCAAATTTACTGACCTACATTACCATTACATAGATGTTTTGGCATACTTTTATGATGATCTGAAGTCACTCAGGCCTGAGAAAATTTATCATAAAATTCCTCTAAAGGATGATTTGGTGCCTTATAAGCAGAAATCTAGACAGTATAATCCAAAGTTATCAAGTTCTATTCTATCTAAGATACAAAAAATGTTGAATGTTAAGATAATCTTCTCAATCCATCATTCCACATGGATTGTCAAAATAGTACCTATGAGAAATAAGAATGGTAAAATTCACATATATGTGGATTTTAGGAATTTGAATCAGTCATCTTTAAAGAATAACTATCCTTTGCCCATTATGGATCAAGTGCTTCAGAAAGTGACCAGCTCTGAGATGTTATTAATGTTAGATAGCTTCTCAAGATACAATCAAGTAGAAGTTGGTAAAGTAGACTAGCACAAGACTGCCTTCACCACATCTTGGGGCACCTTTGCTTATCAGAGAATGCCATTCAGCCTTATTAATGCTGGTGCCACTTTCTAAAGAAAAATGGACCTTGCTTTCAAAGATGAAATGGGTAAGTTCATTATATTTTATCTTGATGACTTGACTGTCTTTCCAAGCATCACCTGGATCACATGCATCACTTGTAATAAGTGCTGGAACGCTGCCGTCAGAATGGAATTTCTTTGAATCCCAAGAAGTCTATTTTTAGGGTAACAAAAGGGAAACTCCTCAAACACATTATGTCTAGAGAGGGTATAAAAATTGACTCAAACAGAGTCAAGTCCATCCAAGAGCTTACCCTTCCCACAAGTAAGACTGTTATTCACTCTTTCTTTGGAAATATAAATTTCTTGAGAAGGTTCATCCCTGAGTTTGCTAAGAAAACTCGACATATTGTAAACATGATGAAGGGAAAAGCCATCTTTAGCTAGACTAAAGAAGGCAAATTGGCATTCTGAGATATCAAGACAGCTACTGCCCATGCCCCAATTTTGGTTTGTCCAGACTACAACAAGGAATTCACCATATATAGCTATGCTTCCGAACACATACTTTCAACAATTCTAATTCAGTAGAACAAAGAAGGTGTGGAATCTCTCATTTCTTTCATGAGATGTCCTCTCAAAGCTCATGATGTGAAATAATCAAACATGGAGAATCATGCCTATGCAGTGGTAAAGCCAACGAAGCATTTCCACTTCTACATCCTAAATTCACACGTTACTACCTTGGTTCTTGATATGATGGTTAAATCCATATTAACTCAGCAGGAGTTTGGGATGAAAAGAGGCAATTGAATTGAAAAGATCTAATATTTAGATTTAGTCATCAAACTAACGAAGCTAGTGCATGGAAAGGGTTTATGCTAATTTAACTGCTGATAACAAGCCAGAGAGAATAGAGCATAAAGAATCAGAAGAGAAAGACATGCTAACAGTCCTTTTTGTCTCCACTAAGAATGAGTGGTATTCAGGTATTTCTCATTTTTTTATTTATGGTGAATGTCCTACTCACCTATCTTACAAGGAAAGGAGGACTATCAAGTTAAAAGCTACCAATTTTGTCCTCTAGAATAACAACCTGTATAAGAGGAGCCTTGCTGGGATATTCCTTCGCTGCGTGGATAAAGTGTAGCAGAACAAAATTATAGAATCCTTCCACAATCTAGCTTGTGGAGGATATTTTTCTGCTCTTGTAATTACCCACAAGATTCTTAGAGCCAGGTATTACTGGCCTACTTTGTTTTAGGATTCATACAAATGGGTATGAAAGTGTGAACTGTGCCAACACTTGGTTAGAAGACCCACATTCGCTGCCCTACCTCTCAAGACAGTGGTCATAGAGGAGCCATTTTAATAATGGGGCATCGATTTCACTGGTGCTATAAAACTATTTTCAAGTGCTGGACATGATTATGTCCTCACAGCCACAGATTACTTCACCAAGTGGGTGGAAGCTATACCAACCAAACATGCTACTTCAAAAGTAGTGTGCAATTTACTCAAAGAGAATATCATTTCCATGTTTGGGGTCCCAGTCAAGATTGTCATAGACAATGTAGCTTATTTCACTTCCCAAGAGATTACTCAGTTCTATTTTTACTATGGGATCACCCTCTCACACTCTTCTGATTACTTTCTACAAGGGAATGTACAAGCTGAATCAAGTAATAAGAACCTGGTGACTATCATCAAGAAGTTGGTGGATGACAACCAAAGGACATGGTATAAAGAATTGGTTGATGCTTTGTAGGTAGATAGAATTACTCCAAAAAGGGCAATTGGTATGTCTCCTTTTCAACTTCTTTATGGGTTCAATGCTGAGATACTAATCACCTTCAAATTGTTAGCATTGAAATTAGCTAAGGCAATTGAGGATCAAACTTATGAAAGCTCCATTGATAAGAGGATCATGTGTTTGACTGAGCTAGATGAGTATAAAACTATGGTGGTGGATCGAATTTCATAGCATCAAAGTCTGGTGAAGAAGCTCTTCGACTAGAAAGTAAAAAATTGGCATTTATAGATTGGAGATCAAGTCTTGCTCTGGGACAAGAGAAGATAACCAAAGGGAATGCATGGAAAATTTGATTCCCTATGGAGAGGCCCATTTACTATCCATCAACTCAATGACGAAAATAATTTCCTATTGAAATATCAAGATGGCATGCTCTTTTCTCTACCTCACAATGGGCGGCATCTGAAGCACTTTGAATCTTGAAGTATCAGATGAGATCATTTGTACATATTTATATTTGTATAGTCTTTAGTTCTTTTTTGTGATTTTTGTTTTTATTTTCATTTTTGGCACCTTGCTTTCTTGTTGGTTAGCATGACTCCATATCCCAATGGCATACATCAAGGCACTAAAGATTCTAGTTTCTACTCCCCTCAGCTGTTCCAAGTTTTCGTCTGAAGGAAATTCCCCAACTGGAGCCTGTTGTTGTCCCTAAAAATAGACTTCTCATTTTTGGGATAACATATGAACTATTTTGGTCTTGTAGAATCAATATTCTCTCTCCCCTTCTAAAAAAATTATTTTGAGCCTTCAAACACTTTATTATTCAAGCCTTTTCTAAATCTATGGACTCTATGGGCTTCAATCTATGGACTCTGCGGGCTTCAATCTACAGACTCTACTGGCTTAAATCTACGGGCTCTACAGGCTTGAATCTATGGAATCTGCAGGCTTAAATCTAGGAACTCATTTCTATAGACTCTGCCAGCTCTGTAGGTTCATTTTTACGGACTCTGCAGGAAATAAATGAGCTCTCAACACTTGGGCATTTTTAGGACAGGTTCAACACCTTGGTTTAACCAAAATGTTCTTCGCCAAGCTTCAAACAAAGGATTGAACTATTGAACCATTGAACCATTTAACCCCACTTTTAAAAGGTTCAAAGGTTCAATGATTTCAAAGGTTTAATGACATCAGCAAGCTTAAAGAGTTAAGTGCTTCAATAAAAGTTTAAAGTTCAACCGCTTCAGCAAGTTCAACGGCTTCAAAAGACTTAGCAAAAAGAAGAGAAATTGAACCATTGAACCATTGAACCTTGAACCAAAATGGTTCAAAGGTTCAATAGGTTCAAAAGTTTAAAGGTTCAATGAGCGGTTAGTTCAACGTGGTTGGTTAAACGAAGTTGGTTCAAGCGGTGAAGTGAACAAAAGATTGAACCATTGAATCATTGAACCAAAGCTAGTTCAATTGGTCGGTTCGATTGACTGGTTCAAAGGAATGCCCCAAAGTGAAGGGACCAAGTGTCCTTACAGAGGAAAATGAACCAAAGACCAAGTGCCCTTGTAGAGGGCAGTGAAGAAAAGAAAGCTTCAAAGAATAAAAGAATGAACCATTGAACCATTGAACCTTGAACCAAATTGGTTCAACGGGTTTAATGGATTCAATAGGTTCAACGAGTTTAATGGATTCAAAGAGATCAAGGGACTTAGAAAAATAGAGCAATGTTAGAACAAAGGATGAACCAATGAACTGATTGAGACTTGAACCAAAATAGTTCAAAGGTTCAACATGTTCAAAAGTTTAAAGGTTCAACAAGATCGGTTCAAAGTGATTAGTTCAAGCGGTCAATTGAATGAGTGGAATGCAAAATTGAACCGTTGAACCAAAGTTGGTTCAATTGGTCGGTTCAAGGGAGTGCCGTAGTGAACCAAGGCTGAAGTACCCTTGTGGAGGGTAGTGAACTAAGGGCAAGTGCCCTTGTGGAGGGCAGAGAACATTGGTTCAAAGATCAAAGGAAATGTTGAACAAAGGGATTGTTCAATCAAAGACCAAGAAAGTGATTGAACTGAGAAAATGATTAAACTGAGAAAGTGATTGAACTAGGGAAGCAATTAACCATTGACATCCCTACGGATGTTGAATTTAAAATAATGAAATATCCATCAACTTTCAAATAAAGATGCAGAAATAAGTTTCTCTCAAGTTTTTACTACTTTTAGAAAAACACATTAAAACCTTCTGCAATTTCCACTTGGAAGATGACCTTATATATGTTAATTGCTTGAATCACTTATTTTATGTGAGTTGTTATTTAAATGATGTATATTCATTATTATTTTTATATTGATTGTATGGATATTTTTATAGTTTTGTTAATTTATATATTTTATTATTTAAGATACATATTTTTAGTTATTTAGGATGAGTATTATGAGTAATTATATACATGATTAATTGAATTTTTTATGTAAATTGTTCTGTTTAATGAGTGAATATTTTATGTAAATTGTTCTGTTTAATGAGTGAATATTTTAGTAATACTATGTCTCTTTTTCTATGATTTAATATATGGTAATTTGTTTATATTATTAATTTAATGTGGACTTATTTTAATATATGAATATATTTGTGTGACATTTTTTTTCTATTAGAGTACATTGGTTTATTGTTTTAAACCTTTTTAATGTTTTGAATGTGTTACTAGATATTTGTTTTTGTTTGTTTGAATGATTTAAAAAGGTTTTGTTTTGTATTATTTCATTTAATGTACATTTATTTGTTTATTTTGTTGTCCCCAAAAATAGACTTCTCATTTTTGGGACAACATATGAACTATTTTGGTCCTGTAGGATCAAAATTTTCTCTCCCCTTTAAAAAAAATTGTTCTGAGCTTTCAAATGCTTTATTATTCAAGCCTTTTCTGAATCTATGGACTCTATAGGCTTGATTCTACAGACTCTACAGGCTTAAATCTATGGAATCTATAGGCTTAAATCTATAGACTTTGTAGGCTTAAATCTATGGACTCTATAGGCTTGAACTATGGACTCTACAGGCTTAAATCTACGGACTCATTTCTATGAACTCCACTAGCTCTGCAAGTTAATTTCTATGAACTCTACGGGAAATAAATAAGCTCTCAACACTTGGGAATTTTTAGGATAGGTTCAATGCCTTAGTTCAACCAAAAATGTTCTTTACCAAGCTTCAATCAAAGGATTGAACCATTGAACCCCACTTCCAAAAGGTTCAAAGGTTCAATGGGTTCAAAGGTTCAACGACATCAACAAGCTTAAAGAGTTAAGTGCTTCATCAAAAGTTTAAATTTCAACCACTTCAGCAAGTTCAATGGATTCAAAAGACTTAGCAAAAAGAAGAAAGATTGAATCATTGAACATCAGACCTGAGGCATTTTCTTCTCACCAGTGAGTGCCTATAGGGTCTGAATGGTACCAAAAGAAGGTTTTTCGGCCTCTAGTCTCTCCCTTATGTCCTAGTTGATTTAGTATTATTTAGGAAGGATCTCTTAAGGGTCCTTCTAAGATGCATAGACCCAAAACAGGATGATAAGGCGCTGTCTGAGTTCCACGATGGGCTAGCAGGCAGTCATTTTGCTCCTAGAGCTACTGTAGCAAGGATAATGAGAGTTGGCTATTTTTGGCCTTCCCTTTTTAGGGACACCAATGCCTGGGTAAGAAAGTGTAAAAAATGTGCCTTTTTCAATGGGAAATAATGTTTGGCTACTATGCCTCTATAGCCTATTCAGGTAGAACAACCATTCATGCATTGGGGCCTGGACTTCATAAGGATGATTAATCCTCCCTCCATTGCTAGACACAAGTGGGTCTTGACCACCATGGATTATTTTACAAGGTGGGTGGAGGCTATTGCTCTGAAGGAGGCAAATGAAAGTGTGGTTCTAGAAATTTAGGAGGACCTGGTGACAAGATTTGGGGTCTTATCCACCATAATCTCAGATAACACCTTGGATTTTTTGGGAGCCAAAACAAGTGAATGGGCACTGAGGTATGGTATCTATCTCAGCACTTCATCCAATTATTACCCACAGGGGAATGGACTGACAGAGTCCACCAACAAAAAATTGATCAAGATCATCAAGAGGACCATGGAAGAAAATCAGAGGACTTGGCATGCCAAGCTAAAAATAGCTTTGTGGGCCGATCGAATCACTCCAAAGAGAGCAATCAGAAATTCTCCATATACGCTTGTATATGGAAGGGAAGCTAAGCTTCCCATCTCACTCAAATTTCTAGCATTGGACCTTGCTTTCCATCTATAATTAGAAGAAGAAAGTAGCATGGAAGTCAGGATGTGCGAGCTGATGGATCTCCAAGAGACAAGGGACCGGGCTATGGCTTCTATGACTAGTCGCCAATAGCAAACAAAGAGACACTTCAACAAGAAATCTTCATAAAAATATTTCTTTGAAGGAGACATTGTCTTGAAATGGGATGAAGATCGAGCTAATCCTGGAAAGCATGCAAAATTTGATGCCCTATGGAGTGGCCCATACATAATCACTCAGTGTAAGCAACGTAATGCTTTCCAACTCTCCAGGTTGGATGGTGAAGAATTGCATATCCCAGTTAATGGGATATATCTTAAACATTGCCACTAAACCCTCTCTTTTTCATGTACATATTTCCCTTGTTTTTTCCTACTTTCCCTAAGTGATTTCTGCACATGTTAGTAGTGTTCTTAGCCTTGTGTGTTTTCATTTCCTTGGAGGTAAATCTTTGTGAATTGATTCTAAAATTATCAAATCTTTGTTGTTCTTAAGTTACAATCTAACTTCGTGCCCAAAAAACTACAAGGAAACTTGTCTCTAAGCATAGAAGGCATGCTTCCCATGGGAGTCACCAATTTGTTGACCCTTTTTGCCTAACAGGTAAAATTTTTGGTCCCATTCTGCTTTTTGCTGTTCTAAGCCATTTCTTTGATTTTGTGCAGATCCAATAAAAGCTATGGGCTTAGCGGGTTAGTATTTTGGTGCAAGAAGGATTAGTTTAGAGAATGCTGGGGTTTTACAAGGCTTTTTCGAGCTCTAGTCTGAAGAAGATCACAAGAAAAGTAAGCATGGTCGAACCAATGAACTAGCTCAAACGTTTGGTTCAATGTCTATTTCAATCGGTAGTTCATCGCTTCATCATCAGGCCTTGGTTTAACGCTTCAAGCTTAGCACATAGTTCATTAGCCTTGGTTCAACCTTGGTTTAATGCTCCACTTGGCTCTTTGGACGGTCCAGTGGCTTTTTAGTTTAGCAAAGGGTTCATCACTCAGTTTAGGCACCTCGATTCAACAATCATTTAACCATTGAACCATTGAACCAAATTTGGTTCAATGGATTGGTTCAACAAAGTTGGTTTAATGAGCGAGTGGTTTAATGATTTTGGTTCAATAATTTGGTTCAAAGTGAGTGGTTTAACTAGTTTGGTTCAATCGGCTTGACGCACATTGTTGAACCATTAAACCGTTGAACCAAATTCAGTTCAATGGGTTGGTTCAATGAAGGGATGAAACAAAGACCCATAGAAAGGGACAAAAAGGAATTTGCCGAGGATAATGATGGCCACGTGAATGTCAAATTTTGTATAGAAAAATAGCCATTTGCTTTCAAACCAAGAGACACCAACCATGGAGAAAGCCTAGAGATGCAGTGACCCACTAGAAGATCACCCCTAAGGGTTGAAGGAGCAGGAAAAGGACAAAATCATAAGAAAACAAAAAGAGAGATGCCAAGTGGAGGAACTGTCAGATAGCCCAAGTAGCAAAAGAAGGTGCTGACTCAAGAAGTTATTTAAGCAAATGACATAGTGCCTGTGAATTGACCATTAGGAAGCATAAACAAATAAAGGGCACAACTCATTGATGTTTTGAGCAGCTTACTCTTCCCAATGAGAAGGACGCAAATGGGCCACTGGTAAAAGGGGTGACAAAAGACCTCCTTTCCTCTTCTATATATTCAAGACTTGTCATTTTGAGAATGAGCTTTTCACATTTGTAAGGCGTAGCCCTAACGAACTTTCACCTGAATCAATAAAATGCAGTTTTACCTCCATCTTGGTTAGATATCTCTGTATATGTTTTGAGTGTTAGTTTATGTTTAGTCATTGTTTCTTAATGCTTTAATAGGTTTAACACCAACATATCTATTATCTATAAAGCATTATTTCTGTAGCTAACAAGGAAAACTACATTTGGAAGTGTAGAAATAGAATAAATTGCTATATAGTGTGTGTTTCACAACACCTTTGGTGAATCTCTATTTTCTATCTTTTCCATTGAAGCCTCCCTGCTAGTTTCTTGCAGTCTAGTTCTTCTTCCAAGATTAAAGTATATGTATGTGTTTTTCTGATTTTATAGTGTGAATGTGAGAAGGTCGACCTTATTTTGTTGCATCACCTCTTTAGAGTAGTTTATTTTCTTGTAATCTTTCTCCCTTTTTATCCCCCCAATTATATATCTATACATATGTATGTATTGGCACTTACTAGAATGAACATGATGCATCGAAGGGAGCTAGCCCTTATCTAGAGAATCTCCCCTCCAGCTTCACCAGTCCCACAGGTGATTGGGGAGTTTCCATAGTTGCGTGAAGAAGGCATGAGCTCAACCTACTGCCAAGGGTGTAATTTTCTGCTTCAACAATTTTGGCATGCCTAGTGGGACCCAGTTTGACAACTCAGTAAGGTTTCAAGATTGATGCTAGTCATGTTACAACAAATCAAAGAATTCCAACATCTGGCGACTCCACTGGTAAGAGTTTCAGTTTTCCAATCAAAGACCAGTTTTTAACTTTCTATGCCTAAAGTCACCACACGGTCTGCTTCTAAGGGTGTTCTGTTCAATTTTGTTGAGTTGCCTTTGAACTCAATAAAAAGACTAAGGTTTGAGAATACCCATCCATATTCAATAAACCACCCCCCCAGACCAATTTTAGGGGACGCATACATAGTAAAACCATAGTTACATCCCATCCTAGCTATGGCATTGCCCTTTGTGGCCTTTCGTGGTCAAAGCCCCTTGAATCTCCCACTTTATGACCGAATCCCAGGAGCTGCCCTAAAAAATGTGCCTTCTTTTGATGGAGAGGGGCCCATAATAGTCATCAAGCACATTAGAAATATTGCTAACCTCTGTAATATTCACAATGTCATGGAAGAAAATATCGCAATCAGATTGCTGGTATTGTCTCTTAAGGGCAAAGCTCTTAACTAGTACGGGACCTTGCCTGTAAATTCGATCCATTCCTAGAATGAATTGGGTACTCATTGACAGACTATTTTGGTGAAAAGAGTGATGACCTCTTGCTTACTAAGCAGTTAACGACCATAAAGAGGGCCCCATACGAGTATATGCAAGATTTCAACATGCAATTTCAGAAGACTTTGGACAGAATCCCCATCTTGGTAAGACCAACTGCTAGCTATGCTTTCCTATATTTTTTGAAGGCATTAAATAGTGATATTGTAGTGATGATACAATCCATTGGAGGGCATGTGCTACTTGCTACCTATGACATAGCCATACTAGCCAAATATTGCTTAATACATGATGGAAAAATTGCCCCTAGACCCCACATGCCACTTTTCCCAAAAATGCCTTCTCCATTTTAAGCTGTTGATCCCACATTACCTCCTCTACCTAGCATGGAGAAACTAGTTATTGCTCTATCCAACAAGCTTCATGAAGTTAAGAGTCTGTTGCAGAGTATGTCAAACAAACTTGTAGCTCTTAAAAGGCAACATGCTCAAAGCAATAGACCAAATCAGGGATACCAGCATTATGGTCAAGCCCCTAGACCCTCTTTCAAAAACTAAAATCAAGGACAAGGTCAGCTTACTCAGACCAGGCCATTTCAAAACTAAAACACAGGTCCTTTTTATTATCTAAGGCCATGGTGCCTATTCAGAACAACCTGGTCTAGGAACAGCCAAGTTATTCGACCATGGGTTATGGTCAAGAACAGGCTATTTATACAAATGAGATGATGAGTTATTTCTAGAATGTAGACAATCAGACAACCACTCAACCTTAGGTATTTGAGGCTCCAATGCAACCCAACATGAGTAGCAATCAGGCCCAACCTGATTCTACCCTCATGAATCATTTGGAAGGGAAATTTTATTCAGTGAATTATGTCGGCAATGCAGACAATCAAGATGTTTGTGATGTAGCCAATACAAGATTCAAGAGAAGAGAAATGGGAGAAGCCTAGGAAACTACCCAACCAAATACTACACCTCCTCCATCACAATCTAATTAAAAAGCCCCAAACTTTAGACTGCCATTTGTACCCTTAGCCCCTCACCTAAAGAAAGCTTGAAGGGAGGCAGCCCCCAAGTCAATGTGGTGGACCAAATGAAGAAGCTGCATATGAACATCTCCTTATGGGATTCATTGTCTCTACCAAGGCAAAAGGACATACTACAAAGGGAATTGCATGAGCTAGATCGACAAGCTATCCTAGCAAGGGTTGATAACGTCTTAATGATGAATAGACAACCTTCCACCTCAGGCCAGGTAAAGTAGGAAGAGAAAATTTACCTTTTATATGTGTCCTTGGTCATTAGAGATTTCTTGGTGCACAATTGCATCATTGATAGTGGGGCTAGTACCTCAGTGATACCCAAGTGCATAGCTAACAAGATGGGACTGAAATATGAAGAGATGAATAAGGAAGTCCTATAGTTGGATGGGACACCTACAAAAATAGTTGGTATCTTGAAGGGTTTAAGCTTGACATTGCATGCTTGCCCAACCTTCTCAATTCCCCATGATTTAGTAGTAGTAAATGTTCCTCCTTATTTTTCAATTTGCTTGTCCAGGGACATCACATCAAAGATAGGTGGCTATCTAGCAACGAATTGGTCCTATCTAGTTTTTAGAACCAAGTATGGGACCAAGGTAAAGATCATATCTCAGCCACTCTACAAGGACCATCTAGAACCATATTTATTCAAGGTAGCAAATGTCAGCTACACTATTATTGACCTAGAGGAGTCCCAGATAGACCAATCTCCATCCTCTGCTCTTTAAGGAGTTGCGGACCTACTCTTAGATGAGTGGGGAAGTGATAAATTCGAGCATGATCCTTACAAGTTCATAGAGGAGGTAGGCCTTGGAGTCTACTACACGCATGAAGAAGGTACCTTCATACCCAATGTAATGAAGGCAAGCCAAGAAGACCTAGGTCTATGGCAGCTATACTTTGATGGTTTCAAAAGTAGGTTGGGAGCTGGTGGTGGAGCGATGTTAGTCTCCCCTTCAAAGGAGAGATACTTCTCAACTTTTCATTTCCAATTTTCTTGTAAAAGCAATGTTGCAGAATACAAGTCCCTTATTCATGGCCTGGAATGGGCAAGAAAAAGAGGGATAAATGAATTGCAAGTTTTGGGAGACAATGAGCTGATTGTAAATTAGGTGAAAGGCTAGAATCTAAAAAAAAATTCCTTGCTAAAGTCTTACAAGCATAGGGTCTAGGACTTGATGGAAGATTTCCTCACTTTCAATATCGCCTCCATTCCCAGGGAGCAAAACAAACAAGTGGATAGGCTAGCAATAATTGGTGCTCAGTTTTATGTTTCTAAAGAGATTAGTCGAGATTGTGGTTCACGCTACTTGAAGGTGGTAGTTCGGCCCTCTGTCCCCAACAACATTAAAAACTGGCAGGTTTTCAAAAATGACTAGCAAATAGCTTTCTTCCTACAAGAAGAAGTCGAGTGTGCAACATAGAACCAAGTGAAACTACAACAGCAATATGGAAACTAGATTGTTCAATTGAAGAACAATAAGCTCCCTAAAGGATTGGTCACTCTTGAGAGAATCTTCAATGGAGATGACCAATTGAGAAATGACAAATCATGGATCACAACTAAGGAGGAGAATTATGAAAAGGTCGAGATCTTCAAGGATAAGCTGCTTGCACTTGGAAAAGTTTGCATGGTTCAAGAAAGGCAGGTTTTCGTTATGTCAAGATTTTGTCGATGTTTTCACATGGGATTATAGTGACTTGAAGGGTTTCAACCCAAGACTCACCTAGCACACCATCAAATTAGAAGAAGGTGCCAGGCCAATCATGTAGAAGTAGAGACATGTCAACCCATTGATTGAGCCTCTCATGTAGAGTGAATTGGTCAAATTGATTGAGTCTGGGATTATATTTCCAATCAAACATTCCTCCTGGCTGGCCAATCTTGTTCCTATTAGAAAGAAGAATGGAGAGATCAGGCTGTGTGTCAATTTTAGGGACCTTAATAAGGTCTATTTAAAATACCATTATCCCCTCCCAAGCATGGAGTGGATCCTTCAAAAGGTAACTGACAATGAGCATTTCTCCCTCCTGGATGGATATTCAAGGTACAATCAGATTCTGGTGCAAGGCTGCAACTAGTACAAAATAACCTTCACTACTAAATGGGGAACGTTTGCCTACAAGAAGATTCCATTTGGGCTATCTAATGCTAGCGCTACTTTTTAGTGAGCCATGGACATGGATTTTTGAGGCTTGACAAATAACAGTGTGCTAGTGTACCTTGATGATGTGGCAACATTCTCCAAGGAAGTGAGCCAACACATGAAACACCTCAGGAAAATTTTTGAGAGGTGTAGGGAGTTCTGCATCTTTCTTAACCCAAGGAAATGCATGTTTTTTGTTCATGAGGTGAAACTCTTTGGCCACATTGTGTCCAAAGAGGGCCTATCCATTGACCCTGAGAGAGTTCATTCTATCCTGGAGATGTCCCTACCTAAGCACAAGAAAGGCCTACAGAGCTTCTTTGGTAGGATAAATTTCATTCAGGGATTCATTCCAAATTTCACAGAGATAGTCAAGCCACTGACCTCTATGCTGAGGAAGGGTGAGGAATTCAAGTGGATAACACAAAGGAAGAACAACTTTGAAGCCATCAAGCAGGCTATAACCCATACTCCTACTTTGATCAGCCCTGACTTCAAAAAAAACTTCAACCTCTATACTTTTGGCAATGAAGAGTTAATCTCCACCATGCTTACCCAAGCAAATGAAAATGACCTCAAACAACCACTTGCTTTTTTTAGCCAAGGGTTAGAGGATTTCAAAGTCAGATACACGTAAGTAGAGAAGCAAGTCTTGGTAGTAGTGTGAAGCCTAAAAAAATTTAGGCATATGTTGTCTAACAGCATGATTCACCTCATGGTCCCACATCTTGGCATTAAGGATTTCCTGACCAATTGAGACCTAAATGAGAAGAGAGCGGGATGGATCACCAAGGTGATGGAGTATGATGTAGACATCAAGATCACCAAGCTAGTGAGGGAAAGAGGCTTGTGCGAACACCTTGTTGCAGACTTTAGGCAGAAAGGGGAAGGTAGCTTAATAATTCATGATGCAGCCATAACAGAGGAACCAATTGCCATGAAGGATTGGACATCAGACTTGAGGCATTTTATTCTCACTGGTGAGTGCCTGTAGGGTCTTACTGGTACCAAAAGAAGGTTTTTCAGGCTCCAGTCTCTCCCTTATGTCCTAGTTGATGGAGTATTGTTTAGGAAGGATCTCTTAGGGGTCCTTCTAAGATGCATAGACCCAAAAATAGATTAACAAGGTGATGTTTGAGTTCCACAATGGGCTAGCAGGTGGTCATTTTGCTCTTAGAGATACTAAAACAAGCATAATGAGAGCTGGCTATTTCTAGCCTACACTTTTCAGGGACACTTATGCCTGGGTAAGAAAGTGTAAAAAATGTGCCTTTTTCAATGGGAAACAACAGTTGGCTACTATGCCTCTATAGCCTATTTAGGTAGAACATCCATTCATGCAGTGGAGCCTAGACTTCATAGGGATGATTAATCCTCCCTCTAGTGCTAGACACAAGTGGGTCCTAACCGCCATGTATTATTTTACAAGGTGGGTGGAGGCTATTTCTTTGAAGGAGGCAAATGAAAGTACAGTCCTAGAATTTTATGAGTACTTGGTGACAAGATTCAGGGTCCCATCCACCATAATCTTAGATAATGCCTTGGCTTTTTTGAGAGCCAAAACAAGTGAATGGGCATTGAGGTATGGTATATATCTCAACACTTCATCCAATTATTACCCACAGGGGAATGGGCTAGTAGAGTCCAGCAAAAACTTGATCAGGATCATCAAGAGGACCATGGAAGAAAATCAGAGGACTTGGCATGCCAAGCTGAAAATAGCTCTATGGACCAATCGAATCACTCCAAAGAGAGCAATCAAAAATTCTCCATATACACTCGTATATGGAAGGGAAGCTAGGCTTCCCATCTCACTTGAATTTTTAGCATTGGACCTCGCTTGCCAGCTATAATTAGAAGAAGAAATTAGCATGGAAGTCAGGCTGTGTGAGTTGATGGAGCTCCAAGAGACAAGGGACTGGGCTATGGCTTCTATGACCAATCGCCAACAACAAACAAAGAGACACTTCGATAAGAAATCTTCATCAAAATATTTCTTTGAAGGAGACATTGTCTTGAAATGGGATGAAGACTGAGCTAAGCCTAGAAAGCATGCAAAATTTGATGCCCTATGGAGTGGCCCATACATAATCACTCAGTGTAAGCAGCATAATGCTTTCCAACTCTCCAGGTTGGATGGTGAAGAATTACATATCCTAGTTAATGGGATATATCTTAAACATTGCCACTGACCCCTTTCTTTTTCATGTACATATTTCCCTTGTTTTTTCCTACTTTCCCTAAGTGCTTTCTGTACATTTTACTAGTTTTCTTAGCCTTGTGTGTTTTCATTTCCTTGGAGGCAAATCTTCATGAATTGATTCTAAAATTATCAAAGACTTGTTGTTCTTAAGTTACCATCTAACTCTGTGCCCAAATAACTACAAGGCAAGTGGTCTCTAAGCATAGCAGGCATGCTTCCCTTAGGAGTCACCAATTTGTTGACCCTTTTTGCCTAATAGGCAAAATTTTTGGTCCCCTTCTGCCTCTTGTTGTTCTAGGCCATTTCTTTGATTTTGTGCAAATCCATTAAAACCTATGGGCTCAGCGGGTTAGTCTTTTGGTGTAAGAAGGATCATTTCAGAGATTGCTGGGGTTTTACAAGGCTTCTTCGGGCTCTGGTCTGAAGAAGATCACAAGAAAAGTTGACATGGTCAAACCAATGAACCAGTTCAAACATTTGGTTCAACGCCTATTTCAATCGGTAGTTCATCACTTGATCATCAGGCCTTGGTTCAATGCTTCAATCTCAACACAAAGTTTATCGGCCTTGGTTCAACCTTGGTTGAACGCTCCACATGGCTCTTTGGACAGTCCAACGGCTTTTTAGTTCAACAAAGGGTTCATCGCTTAGTTCAGGCACCTCGATTCAATAATCATTTGAACCATTGAAACATTGAACCAAATTTGGTTCAATGGCTTAGTTCAACAAGTTTGGTTCAATGAGTGAGTGGTTCAATGATTTTAGTTCAATGGTTTGGTTCAAAGCGAGTGGTTCAATGAGTTTGGTTCAATCGGCTCGGCGCACAGCATTGAACCATTGAACCAAATTCAGTTCAATGGTTTGGTTCAACGAAGGGCCAAAACAAAGACCCATAGAAAGGAATGAAAAGGAATTCACCAAGGATAATGATGACTGTGTGAACATCAAATTTCATACAACAAAATAGCTGTTTGCTTTCAAACCAAAAGATATCGACCATGGAGAAAGCCCAGAGATGTAGTGACCCACTAGAAGATTGCCCCTGAGGCTGAAGGAGTAGGAAAAGGACAAAATCCCAAGAAAACAAAGAGAGAGATGCCAAGTGGAAGAACTGTCAGATAGCCCAAGTAGCAAAAGAAGGTGTCGACTCAAGAAGTTATTTCGGTAGATGACACAGTGCCTGTGAATTAACCATTAAGAAGCGTAAATAGACAAAGGGCATAGCTAATTGATGTTTTGAGTGGCTTTCTCTTACTAATGAGAAGGATATGAATGGGCCACTAGTGAAATGGGCACCAAAAGGCCTCCTTTCCTCTTCTATATATTCAATACTTGTCATTTTGAGAATGATCTTTTCACATTTGTAAGGCATAGCCCTGGCAAATTTTCACCTGAATCAATAAAATGTAGTTTTACCTCCATCTTGGTTAGATATCTTTGGATATGTTTTGAGTGTTAGTTTGTGTTTAGTCATTGTTTCTTAATGCTTTCACAGGTTCAACACCAACATAGTTGTTATCTATAAAGCACTATTTTTGCAGCTAACAAGGAGAGTTGCATTTGGAAGTGTAGAAATAGAAGAAATTGATATATAGTGTGTGCTTCATAGCACCTTTGGTGAATCTCTATTTTCTATCTTTTCCATTTAAACCTCCCTACCAATTTCTTGAAGTTTGGTTCTTCTACCAAGATTAAAGTATATGTATGTGTTTGTCTGGTTTTATAGTGTGAATGTGAGAAGGTTGACCTTATTTTGGTGCATCACCTCTTTAGAGTAGTTTGTTTTCTTGTAATATTTCTCCCTTTTCATCCCCCACCCCATTATATATCTATATATATGTATGTATTATCACTTACTGTAATGAACATGATGCATCGAAAGGAGATATCCCTTATCTAAAGACTCTCCCCTCTAGCTTCACCAGTCTCACAGGTGAGAGGGGAGTTTCCATAGTTGCGTGAAGAAGGCAGGAGCTCAGCCTCTTGCCAAAGGTGAAATTTTTTGTATCAACAATACCCTTGTGGAGGGCAGTGAACTAAGGGAAGGTACCCTTGCATAGGGCAAAAAACATTGGTTCAAAGATCAAAGGAAATGCTGGACAAAGGGATGGTTCAATCAAAGACCAAGAAAGTGATTGAATCGAGAAAGCGATTGAACCATTGACGTCCCCATAGACATAAAATTTAAGATAATGAAATATCCATCAACTTTCAAATAAAGACGTAGAAATAAGTTTCTCTCAGATTTTCTTGGAGGGCACCAAGTGCAACTACAGAAGGTTTTAATGTGTTTTTCTAAATGCAACAGAAGTCACCACATGTCCCTTGTAAAACTCAGTGGAAAGTGCTAAGTGTCAACGTCTGCCATTTATTTAGTGGAAGTCACCATGTGTCATCTTTCGTAGGATTCTCAAATTATATCTTAAGCTTCTATAAGTTAAAAGGATGCTGGCAAGTGTCTTCACCTGTTTCACAGTGGAAAGTGCCACATGTCCCTTCATCAGGAATAAAGTGCCTGAGAACTCAAAATACAACAAAGAAAGGAGAAATAATGGAGAAAGATCAAAAATATTCGTGCATTGGATATGTTTCTAGAAGTTGAAGCAACACACCAAATGGACATTGAAGAGCATGAACATTCAATGGCACAGTTTGTTTTTCTGCATTGAGTAAAGCGAACAGCTGTGCACACATCAAGAAACACATTAGGCGGCCCATATTAAAAACCGATGCTTGATTTTAGTATAGCCCATGGAAAAAATTTAAAATGTAGTGAAAGGATTGAATGCATCATAGGCCATCATTTTTGTGAAACAAAGTGCCCAAGTCTTTATTAGAGCACTATATATAGGACTCTCTCTTATTATTTTAAGGAGATTTCTTTGTTATCAAAAATAAAACTATATCCAAATTGAAAGGCATTACTGAGACTTTAAACTTAGATTGTTGATCATATTTCGTTATTTGAATAAGAAAACAAGTGACTTTTCATACTTTATGCTAGAATAGCTTGGTTGTTGGGAAAATTGTTCTTATGTCTATTTCCTTAATACATTTTTTGTTTATTTAATTAAATAAGTAGAATTAGTGAAAGTAATCAGGTAGTTATCCTAAAATCAGGTGTGGAGAGACTTTGTGCTACCACAATTGTCTTTAATTTGTTTGTTTTCTATTTTGGTGTAAAGGATCTTGGGATGACTTTGTCCCCTCATTATCCTTCGTATTTCACTCTTTGGCAGTTGAGGTGGAGCCTTTGTGCTACATTTCATCTTACTGTGTTACTGCACCTTGTTACAGTTACTTGTCGATACCTGAAAAGTTTTTATTGTCTATTGAACAGTACTTCTGAACAAATCTATCATTTTATCAATATTTATCCCTTGATTGATGAACATCATCTCTAAAAAAAGAGAGATAGATGGTGTTATCCTACCGTTGAGTGTTATTTTCAACTTATTTATAGTAGATTAACATATATATATAGCCCCTTCATACTTATAGGGAACCTTTCCTTGATGAGAGGAGAGATTTGTCCCCTTTTGATGTGGTAAACCTACACATTTGGTTGACCAATCTTCCTTGCTGTGGTTGATCAGACCTATTTTGCTCATCAGTATGTTGATGACAAAATATTCACCCAACAGTTTTTGGCAACTCTGCTAGAGATTCAAACAAGCAGTTCCTATCCTTATCCATTATATACTCTGGCAACTCTCATCTGTGCCTTACCCATTATCATTATAGCATTATTCATTTATCCCACTAGGGAAAGAATGCATATTTTGAAGCCTCAACCTTCAAGCTGAAGTAGTGCCAGTTCTTTTCTATTTTTATTTTTACACTCTGGTAGATCCACGGTATATGCAAAGCCAAAGGGCTAAAGGTATTGTTGACTCTGTATTCGAGTTGGTACAACAAAGTAATTTTGATCTATTTCCTTCACCATCTTGGCTCCAATGAACTAGGAGCTTTCCTCCAACTAAAGTCATGTCTCCATTACCAGGCAAAGCATCTATTTCTACTATTAATAAAGTTTTGCCCATACTTACCCCTCTGAGATTTGTTATTCCACCTTTCCATAGTCATATAATGGCAATTCAAGGACCCTGGGGTAACTCTTTTGGCCCACTCAATTTAACTCAACCTCTACATGAGCTACGATGCAGTTCAAGAAAAAAATTCTCCAAGTTCTATGGTGATGGGAAAGTTCATCTTGATGAGCATATTCCAACCTTCAGCATAGCTTGTGGCATAATAAGCATGGAATTTGAGGATGTGGAAGTCAGACTGTTTATAGAAATTTTGCAAGGTGCTACTATAGACTAGTTCTACCATCTACAAGCTTGATCAGTGACTAATTGGAACACTCTCAAAGTCAAATTTGAAGCTAGATTCAAACCTACAAAAGATGCACATGCCCTGCTGGCCTAGCTCACACAAATGAAGAAGGAACCTCATGAACCAATGAGAGATTTCATAGCCAAGTTCAACAAGCTAAGGAACATGATTCTTACAATTTCTCAGCCTAAACTTGAGAATCTCAAATGTTTTTTTATCAACTCTTAGCTACCTAAAGTGAGTTTTCTACTAAGACATGCTGGCCAAATAGACCTTGTTGCAGCTCAAAATTTGGCCACTAAGGTGGAAGATGACCTTATCTTAGCATGAAAGATAAGGAGAGATCATAACAGAGGTAAATCTTCTTCATCTTCTAAATATCCATCAACAGGTACCACTGATCCAATGGTACAGAGGCTGGCAAATGAGTTGCTAGCTTTCAAAAAACAAATGGAACAAGGGATATCTTCATCTCCTTCATACAGAGATATGCCAAGGAGGACATTCTCCAATTAGTCATACCAAGGCAATGCTACCAAGAATCAAGGAAAACCAAATCATCTTCCTCCCCCAGAGGTGAAACTTGCCATTGAAGCACCCCCAACCAATTCAACAGTTGGATATCTTGAAACATAATCTAATTTCTCTTTCCAGCCTAAATTGAACCAAGAAAATGACGCTGATCTCCTTGTGAAAGACCAAGAAGAATTAACTAGTGACTCCAACATTGGATTCCTAAATTATTAGGATGAACCCAGACATGAAGGTGAAGTAATTGATGGATCATATGCTGTATTCACTCGATCCCAGAACCAGTCAGCTCAACAAGCTGATAAAGGAAAAATAGGGAAAAGTTCTCAGCCTGTAATTTCAATTGCTAAATGAGGAACTTCTCTGCCTTTCCAGCCAAAGGACCCAGTGACTATTAAAAAGGTGAGTACCTCAAATACGCCTTTGCCTCCAACTTCAAATATATAGACCAGTCCTTCCCCTTCTAAAAATCAAAAAGATGAACTCCCTTCCTCTATTCTTAGTGCATTTCAGTCATTTGACATAATCGACCATGTCAAGAAGACTAAAATTCAAATGTCTAAATTTGAATTCTTGCAATCCAATCTTGAGCAGTTGGATATGTGAGTTTAGTGTGTGAAAAATAAAGCCATCCATATAATACAAGATGTTAAAAAGGTAACTCATGATCCTCTAAGGAACATGTCCATCCCAAATAATCTTGTCATTACTCCTACATCTGTCCTTAAGAAAATAGAACCTTTCTATATTTTTCTGTTGATAAATGGTCACAAATTGAGTAATTGCATCATAAACTCAGGTGCATCTAACAATGTCATGCCTACCAAGGTGGTATAATATCTTATACTCACATTGACCAAGACCTTTGAGAGATGTTTCTCCATGGAGAACAAACAAGTACCTCTGCTGGGACAAATCAATGACGCCCAATTCGTATTTTCAGCATTCACAGACAAAAGAATCAAGATGACAGTCTTGGTAGCTGATGTTCTAGTCACATACGGCATTCTTCTGGGGTAAATTTTTTGCAAAGATATTGGTAAAAAATTGAGAATGGACCTGTCTAAAGTGAGGATCCCTGTCAAAGGCATCATGTAGAGGTTGCTTCCTGAAAATGAATCAAAATATGTTGTCACTCAGACATCAGTACTTGAAGCCCAAATTTTATTTGAGTCTTTAGGCATAGGTAATTATTTTTTGACCACAGAAGATACTCATGTTTTAGATGATAAAACTCCTAAAAATGATAGTCTAAAAATTATTTTAGACAAAATAATTTAAGACATGATAGAGCATAATTCAACCGCAGAAGAATTACCCCTTCCAAGCAAAGAGAAATCTAAGAAATGATTAGTTTCAAATAAGGTATGGATGTTGGAATTTGATGGAAGCTATTCCTCTACCGGTTTAGGAGCCAAAATGATGTTTTTGATTAATTAAGGCTGAAAACTAGGGGCCAAACCTATACAGTCAAAAAAGACAGGAATGCTGGCAAATAAAAGATGCCAGCACCAAACCAATGGCACAGTCGAGAAAAAAATTTAGAAGCAAAACAAAACACTAGAAAGACCAAAGATAGAAAATATGAAACTACATAACTATAGAATTAACAAGATCCTTAAGATTCTCATTGTCCACATTGTTAGCATTCCTTGGATAACTCACCGCTTCCATCATCTGCAATGGCCTTCTCCACGTGGACCACCTTTGAAAGCTATCTTTGTCATCAATGTGCATCATTCATGCTCCGTCATCTCCTTCTAAATAATCTCTCTAATATTTTAGGGTATATGAGCCCCTTGTCACCATACCCTCCATCCTGAGAATTGCTGACTAAGGTTGTCACAAGCATCAACGACCCTGTTACCTTCTCTGTAGGTGTGGGTAATCTCAACTTCAAAAAACTTTTGTAAAAAAAACTGGATGTCTGTAATGATGTCTTTTAGATGGATACCAACATTATATGCTTTATTAACGGCATCTATGATCAACTTGGAATCTCCTTGAATATTCAAATTTTTGATTCCTAGGGATATAGCTAACTTTAATCCCCAAAGTAAGGCCATAGCTTCAACATAGTTATTGCTCTAGGGACCCATGCCACCAACATAGATAGCAGACATCCATCCTTTTTCATTTCTTATTATTCATCCTCCACTTGCTTTACCAGTCAACTTGGATGCCCCATCAAAATTGAGTTTCATCCAATTGGGTTTAGGTGGTATTCATTTAGTATGAAGTCTCTGAAGAATTTTGGAATTGTCATGCGCAGGGAAAAGGTTTAAAACCTTCCATTTGGCAGTAATTTGACTTTCAAATTTAGATATCTCCTCAAGGAGATATTTTTCCTTCATCATACAAGTTGTAGTTCAACAATACTAATAATACTGCTGAATATGAATATCTTTCACTTAGATTGAAAGCCGCTAAAGACGAGGGCATCAAACTCCTTCATGCCAAAGGAGATATTTGACCTTCCATGAGCCAAAATTATGGAGATATTTTTCCTTCATCATACAAGTTGTAGTTCAACAATACTAACAATACTGTTGAATATGAATATCTTCTGCTTAGATTGAAAGCCGCTAATTTGACCTTCCATGAGCCAAAATTATGTTGATATCTCCTCAAGGAGATATTTTTTCTTCATCATACAAGTTGGAGTTTAACAATACTAATAATACTATTGAATATGAATATCTTCTGCTTAGATTGAAAGCCGTTAAAGATAAGGGCATCAAACTCCTTCATGCCAAAGGAGATGTCGAGTTGGTGGTTTTTCAGATGAAAAACCTGTACCAAACAAAAAATGAGAGATTGCGACACTACCACAATCTAGTCTGGGATCAAATTGAAAGCTTTGATGCTTTCAACATCTCTGCCATACCCAGGGAATTCAATGATTGAACTGATGCACTGGTAGTTTCAGTAACTCTCTTAGTTTATCACCTAGACTTGAAAGGAAATAGGTACACCATTGAGTTGGTCTTCCAACCAAGTGTACCTGATAATGCCAATCATTGGTAGGTATTTAACAATGACAACCAAATCATTGCCTTATTGGAGCAAAAAATAGCTTCGAACATCTTCACTTCGAAGGAAGTAAGCTCCAAAAACTTGAATCAACTCATGAAATGAATCCAAATGTAGGTGAAGAATTCCTGCAGCTAAAAGGGAATAAAATTATTAAAAGACTAGTTTCTCTTGAGAAACTATTTGACAAGAATGATAGGTTTATCAAACAGCAACAAATGGATTCAAACTCTTCCCAGGAGTTTGATCAGATAAATTTGGGTACCAAGAAAGATTCCAAAATGGTGAATATTAGGAAGTGTTGTACTCCAGAGGAAAAAATCAAATTTATTAACCTTCTTTGCCATTACATAGATGTTTTGGCATACTCTTATGATGATCTGAAGTCACTCAAGACTGAGGAAATTCATCATGAATTTTTTCTCAAGGATGATTTAGTGCCTTACAAGCAAAAATATCGGTAGTATAATCTAAAGATATTAGGTACTATTCTATCTGAGATACAAAAAATGTTGAATGCTAGGATAATCTTCCCGATCCATCATTCCACATGGATTGCCAACATAGTACTTGTGAGGAAGAAGAATGGCAAAATTTGCATCTGTGTAGATTTTAGGAATCTGAATCAGTCATATTTAAAAGATAACTATCCTTTGCCCATCATGGATCAAGTGATTTAGACAGTGACCAGCTCTGAAATGTTATCAATATTAGACAGCTTCTCAGGATACAATCAAATAAAAGTTGGTGAAGCAGACCATCACAAGACTACCTTCACCACGTCTTGGGGTACCTTTGCTTATCAGAGAATGCCATTCAGCCTTATTAATGTTGGTGCCACTTTTGAAAGAGCAATGAACCTTGCTTTCAAAGATGAAATGGGTAAGTTCATTATAGTTTATCTTGATGACTTGACTATCTTTTCCAAGCATCGCCCAGATCACGTGCATCACTTGCAATAAGTGCTGAAATGCTACTGCTAGAATGACATTTATTTAAATCCAAAGAAGTCTATTTTTTGGGTAATAAAAGGGAAACTCCTTGGACACATTATGTCCAAAGAGGGCATAAATATTGACTCAGATAGAGTCAAGTCCATCCAAGAGCTTACCCTTTCCACAAGTAAGACTACTGTTCACTCTTTCTTTGGAAAATTGAATTTCTTAAAAAGGTTCATCCCCAAGTTTGTTGAGAAGACTCGACATATTGTAAACATGATGAAGGAAAATTCCATCTTCAACTAGATTGAAGAAGTCAAATTAGAATTCTAGGATATCAAGATAGCTATTGCCCATTCCCCAATTCTGGTTTTTCCAGACTACAACAAGGAATTCACCATATATAGCTATGCTTTTGAACACACACTTTCATCAATTCTAGTTCAATAGAACCAAGAAGGTGTGGAATCTCTCATTTATTTCATGCACTATCCTCTCAAAGCTCATTATCTGAAATACTCAAATATGGAAAATCATGCCTATGCAGTGATAAAGGCAATGAAGCATTTTTGCTTCTATATCCTTAATTCACACATTATTGTCTTGGTTCTTGATACCACAATTAAATCTATATTAAGTCAGCAGGAGTTTGGGATGAAAAAAGGCAATTGGATTGCAAAAATCTAAGAGTTTGTTTTAGTCATCAAACCAATGAAGTTGGTGTGTGGAAAGGGCCTATGCCAATTAATTGCTAATAATAAGCCAGAGGGAATAGAGTATGAAGAATCAAAAGAAAAAGACACGCCAACAGTCCTCTTTGTCTCCACTACGAATGAGTGGTATTGAGGTATTGCTCATTTCCTTACTTATGGTGAATGTCCTACTCACCTATCTTACAAGGAAAAGAGGATTATCAAGTTAAAAGCTACAAATTTTGTCCTCTAGAACAATGTTTTGTATAAGAGGAGCCTTGATGGGATATTCCTTTTCTGTGTGAATAAAGTGCAACAGAACAAACTTCTAGAATCTTTCCACAATTTGGCCTATGGAGGACATTTTTCTGCTCTTATAATTTCCCACAAGATTCTTTGAGCCAGGTATTACTGGCCTACTTTGTTTCAGGATGCATACAAATAGGAATGAAAGTGTGAATTGTGCCAACAGTTCGTTAGAAGACTAAAGTTAGCTGCCCTGCCTCTCAAGCCAGTGGTCATACAAGAGCCATTTCAATAATGGGGCATCAATTTTATTGGTGTTGTAAACCCATATTCAAGTGCTGGACATGATTATGTCCTCATAGCCACAAATTAATTCATCAAGTAGGTGGAAGGCATCTCAACCAAACATGCTACTTTAGAATTAGTGTGCAATTTACTCAAGAAGAACATCATTTCCAAGTTTGGTGTCCCAATCAAGATTGTCACATACAATGTAGCTTGTTTCATATCCCAAGAGATTATTTAGTTCTATTTTTACTATGGGATCACCCTCTCTCACTCTTATAATTACTTTCCACAAGGGAATGGACAAGCTGAATTAAGTAACAAGAACCTGGTGACTATCATCAAAAAGTTGGTGGATGACAACCAAAGGACATGGCATAAAGCATTGGTTGATGCTTTGTGGGTAGATATAATTACTCCAAAAAGGGTAACTGGTATGTCTCCTTTCCAACTACTTTATGGGCTCAATGCTGAGATATAAATCACCCTATAATTGTTAGCATTGAAATTAGCTAAGGCAATCGAGGATCAAACTTATGAAAGCTCCATTGATAAGAAGATCATGTGCTTGACTGAGCTAGATGAATAGAGAACTATGGTGGTGTACTGAATTACATAGCATCAAAGTCTGGTGAAGAATCTCTTTGATCAGAAAACAAAAAATTGGCATTTCTAGATTAGAGATCAAGTCCTGCTCTGGGACAAGAGAAGAGAACCAAAGGGAATGCATGAAAAATTTGATTCCCTATGGAGAGGCCCATTTACTATCCATCAAATCAATGGTGAAAATAGATTCTTATTGAAATATCAAGATGGCACACTCTTTTCTCTACCTCACAATGGGCAGCATCTGAAGCACTTTGACTCTTGAAGTATTATGTGAGATCATCTATACATATGTATATTTGTATAGTCTTTAGTTATTTTTTATGGTTTTCCTTTTCATTTTCATTTTTAGCACCTTGCTTTCTTGTTGGTTAGCATGAATCCATAGCCCAATGGCATACTTCAAGGCACTAAATATTATGGTTTCTACTCCCCTCAGCTGTTCCAAGTTTTTATCTAAAGGAAGTTCCCCAACTGGAGCCAGTTGTTGTCCCCTAACATAGACTTCTCATTTTTGGGACAACAAATGAACTATTTTGGTCTTGCAGGAGAAAAATTCTCTCTCCCCTTCTAGAAAAATTATTCTAAGCCTTCAAACACTTTATTATTCAAGCCTTTTATGAATCTACAGACTTTGCAGGCTTTTTTTAAACTAAAAGAGGGGTAGAAATATTATTAACAACAGGGAAATAAAAGAGTTACATCATTTTGTTGAGCTCAACTAGTTGATCTAGCTTTTGGAATAACTCCAAAGGCAACATCCTATGGTCTGAGATGTTCCAAGGTGGCTCATGCTCGGAGGCCCATTTGGCCAAGCAGTCAGCCACCCCGTTTCATTCACAGGGAATATACAGAAAAGACACAGAATCTAGAGAAGTACAAAGCTAGAGTATCTACTACTCCACTCTAGCTAGATGCTAATCTACCATTCCAACTTCCCATTTATTCAACATATTGACAAAAATCTGTGAATCAGATTCGTAAACAATTCTATTCCAGCTAAGAGAGCAACACTATTAAATAACAACAAAAAGCGCAAGAGCTTCCATGAAATTGTTAGTATACCTACCTTTGTGAATTGAGAAGAAAAATCATACCTCTCCAGTGGTATCATGACCCAGCCCTCCAATCCCAACTAGTCCAATATTTCCATGAGATGAGCCATCTGAGTTATTTTTGAGTGTGCCAGCCTCAGGGGGAGACTAGCGGCCTGTTCGATTGACAGGTCATGTAGGCTGTCAGTGATCACGCGTAGGTGCATGAGGAGCAGTGGGGAGACCTTTAGGGAGAAAAGAGGTGAGGTGTGCAAAAGATTTAGCATCTGCCAAACTCAAATCTGCCCCCACCTCACACTTGGCATGAAGGGTCTCAAGGATAGAATTCGTGATTCTCCCCCACAGAACGTTGATCATAGAACTCACTTCCTTGAAAATACATCTATTTCTTTCCAACCAGACATGCAAAAAAATAAGCAATGGACCAATTCACCAAGCAACTTGTAGGAACGAAGCTTGAGAGGGAGGATGTCCTAGCCGGTCCCAAAATTTAGACAAAGAAGACACATGCTAGCAATGACGATCCCACACCTCCCACCACAAGTGCCATATCTATTTGGTAAACTCGCATTGGAAGAAGAGATGAGAGATAGTTTCCTCACTGCTGTGGCATAAAACACACCTAGAGGGCCCATGAAATCCCTGTTTGAAGAGATTATCCCAGGTAAGGCACCTATTATGAACCAGTACCCAAAGAAAAAAATTACATTTAGGCCAAGAATAGCTATACCAAACCTTGTTCCACCAAGGAACCACCGCTTCACCCAAGAGCTATTTTGTCAAAGCAAGGTACCTAGAGGACACAAAATACTTCCCTGAGGGATCTCCACCCCAAGCCAGAACATCCCATCCTTGTAAGGAGCTGCACTCCCTAGAGGCCAAAAGCTGAGATAACTCTAGCTGCTCCTCCATAGAACTGCCTGGGGGCCAGTCCAAAGAATTCTTCCACTGATATCCCATTACCATGCTTAGCCTGAAAGCTTCCTTGTAATGATCCACCATGCTCCACCCAATAGCTATCAGAGAGTCATCGAGTCACTGTAGATGTGGATGAGAGAAGAGAATGGGAGGAAACCCATCCCAGGAGTCACTCCAGAAGAGAGCATCCATCCCCCTATTGCAGATCCAGAAGAGACCTCTCTTCACCAACTGAGCTCCTCATTTGAGAGTGTTCCAAACCATCGAGCCTCTACCCTCAAGGGGGAGTCTTGAAATATCTTCTGACTCCACCCCAGGGTAATATTTTCAAGCCAAAATACAGGCCTAGAGATGAGCTTGAATAGAACACCAATGCCAATAAAGTTTGGCTGCGAGAGCTTGACTGCACAGAATTGCAGAGTGAAGTCCTAGGCTGCCTTCCTTTTTTGGGTGACAAACTATGTCTGAGTTAAGCAAGGCTCCATTTGGAGTTTAGTGGGTTGCCACTCCAAAGAAATTGGTGAGACAAAGTGTCAAATTCCTTTAGGAAGTACCCAGAGGCAGCCTGAACCATACATCGGTAAATGGGAAGGGCTTGAATCACTGATTGGAGGAGAGTCACCCTGATGGCAGTGAAGAGCCACCTATGAGTCCAGTGGTTAACTTTATGCCTTAGTTTATCCAACACCTTTTGCCAAAAGAGCCTTAACTGCCTTCCCACCACAATCGGAACCCCAAGGTAGGTAAGGGGGAGAGACTGAGTCTGGAATCTCAAGATAGCACTGATCCTCCATTGGATAGGCTAAGGGGTGTTAAAAAACACAATAGAGGACTTGTGGTCATTAATATTTTGTCCTGAAGCCACCAAATAGGTGTCCAGGGTACATCAAAAAGCCTTAGCTTCCCAGGTCCAAGCTCTCCCAGCAAGAGAAGTGTCATCCACGAACTGGAGATGGGACATAGTAGGTAATCCATCTCCCCAGTGCCAGCCCTGTATCGCATGCTGGGAGACCCAGAACTTGATGAGTCGCCCAAGGCATTCTGCCAAAATAATAAACAAATATGGGGAGAGAGGGTCTCCCTGACAAATTCCTCTAGAGGCACCAAAAATCTCAGAGGGTGCCCCATTAATAAGGACTGAGAAAGTGGGCATCGTGACACAGCTGAGCACCCAACGGATCCAATCTTGATTGAAGCCAAAAGCTAGAAGAACTTTATGCAGGAAGCTCCAGTTGACCCTGTCATAAGCCTTAACCATATCAAGATTCATAAAAATAGCTTGTTCCTGCAAATAACTCATGGAGTGAATCACTTCTGACACTATAACTACACCATCCAGAATTTGCTTGCTAGCAATGAATCCCCCTTGCTCCTCGGAGATAAGCATGGATAGGCAAATTTTAAGCCTCTCTACAATGAGCTTGGTTATAATTTTGTATACCACATTATAGAGAGCAATGGGTCAAAAACATTCCAGCTGATTAGCCTGATCGCTCTTTGGGATACGCACTAGAAAAGTAGCATTCAGAGCTTAGAGCATTTCTTTGTTGAAGTAGGATTCCTGCACTACCTCCAAAAGATCCTGGTTAATGACATCCCAAAATTCCTAGAAGAATTCCACTGGGAACCCATCTGGTCCTGGTGCCTTACTTTCTTCATGCCAAAGACCACTCCCTCCACTTCAGACATACTGATAGGCCGCATAAGAGATTCATTCATTGCTGAAGTCACAATAGAGGGAATACAAGATAAGACTGTACCTTCAAAAAGCTCGTCAGGAGACATATCCTTTGAAAAAAGAGCAGAGTAAAACCAGATAGCTTCCCTGGATATGTCTTGAGAGGAGGTCCTGTGCATTCCATCTAAAGTAATCAGGGAAGAAATGAAGCTCTTATTATGTCGTTCCTGCACATAGTTATGAAAGAAAGCTGTATTCTTATCTCCCTCTTGGAGCCAATCAACATGAGCCTTTTGTTTCCAATATATTTCTTCTCACAGTTCCCACTCAGCCAAATCTGTAGAAGCTTGAATCTCAACTAAGCGAAGCTCGTCGGACAGTCCCTGATCCTAGATTTGTCTAGTAATGATGTCCAGCTGGTCTTGAGCATTCCTCTTCCTGATGTAGAGATTACCAAAACCATGTCTGTTCTAGTATTTCAATTTTCATTTCACATACTGGAGATTCTTAGAGAAAACAAACATAGCCATGCCATTATGTGGGCGCCCCTGCCTCCACCAGTGTGCCATTAAATCATGGAGAGAAGCTTCACGAAGCCACATCAATTGGAACTTGAAAGGGGGATTCTTGGGGGAAGCAATAAGCCCCACAGATAGCTTGATAGGCCAATGGTCAGACCCCTGCCAGTCAAGAATATCCGAAGAGAGGGCGATGGCGCTAGAAGCCCAATATCAAGAGACTAAGAACCTGTCTAAGCATTTTGATATGGCTGCGTCCCCAATCCTCTGGTTATTCCATGTGAAAAGCCCATTGAGTGGCTTAACATTCGAGAGATGAGGAAAATAAATATTTTGTCGAAGAAGCTCTGAGGAAGGTCCCAACCAAGCTGAACCACCCCTCTTCTCCTCCAGGCTAAGAATGGAGTTGAAATCCCCAGCCAAAATCTAGGGCAAGTAAGGGTGGCAGCTGCGGACAAACCGAATATGATCCCATATCTTAAGCTGATCTGGGAGATCAATAGGAGCATACATGTTGGTGACCAGAATCAACTCGCCAGTCTCTAGGGAGGAGGAAACCATTGAGAGAATTGAGGTGGAGAACAGCCAATGGACTGGCAAAATTTTTCAAGAATCCCAGCATATAGCAAGACCACCCGAGGACCCAAAGCACCAACACACTGCCATTAGCCCAGGCCCCAAATCTTAAGAAAACAAGTGAACAAAGAGTCCATGGAAAGTTTGGTTTCCTGAATACAAAGAATATCTAGAGAATGGTCTTTCACTAGCTTGTGAATAGCCTTTTGTCTGGGGATGCTATTCAACCCCCTCACATTCCATGATAGAATAATCATTGGGTGGAGTGTGGCAAGTGTTCATCCATGGTCTTTATGGCTCTTGATTTAACCAAAAGATCTCTTGTGAGTTTAATTCTATCTTGATCCTTCTTGCGTCTAGCTCTAGAGGGGGTGGAGAAGGAGACTTTCTTAAAAGGTCACTGCAATAAGCCAAGAGCTGAAGAAGGTGCCTTTTCTTTGCTGGGAGCTTCCACTTCTTTCACCAAATCTGCCCAGCGAATATCTTTGTCCTATGGAGTAGGAGTAACCACGAGGGCGTTGGATTCTAAGGCTAGTTCAGGTTCCAAAATTTGCTTAGCGTCAATGTCCTAAGGATCAAAAGGAATATATCTCTTGCCTTCTAGCTCTAGCATTCCACCCTATGCCATTAAAGGAATACCCTCCTCTATGACCATGTTATCAAGAACTTCAAACCTATTGAATCCTGCATCGCCTTGGTGATCCAAATGTGGGTGCTTCTACCCTCACCCTCTAGTATGGCATTGAATTGGGGTAAAACCATCTCTGTCAAGACCAGTAAGGTCGGGTTGGCCTAGCTACAAACTGGAGGGATTCTGGTGAGCTTTCCCTTTTTCAACAGTCTCCACTTGGCCATTTTTATCACCAGCAGGGTCAGGTTGTCCATTCCTCATACTTGCATTGGCTGGCCGTGGGCCGGATGATCCCTCAAGATTACCACAACCTTTGGGTGCATGAAGACATTGGCTTCAGAGATCAAGGGATTTAGAAAAATAGAGAAATGATGAAACAAAGGATGAACCAATGAACTGATTGAACCTTGAACCAAAATGGTTCAATGGCTCAACATGTTCAAAAGTTTAAAGGTTCAATGAGATCAGTTTAAAGTGATTAGTTCAAGCAGTCAATTGAATGAGAAAAATGCAAGATTCAATCATTGAACCGTTGAACCAAAGTAGGTTTAATTGGTTGGTTTAAGGAGTGCCCTAGTGAACCAAGGACAAAGTACACTTGTGGAGGGAAGTGAACTAAGGGCAGGTGCCCTTGCGGAGGGTAGAGAACATTGGTTCAAAGATCAAAGGAAATGCTAGACAAAGGGGTGGTTCAGTCAAAGAACAAGAAAGTGATTGAATTGAGAAAGCGATTGAACTAGGGAAGTGATAAAACCATTGACATTCTTACAGATGTCAAATTTAGGATAATGAAATATTTGTCAACTTTCAAATAAAGATGCAAAAATAAGTTTCCCTTAGATTTCTGTGGAGGGCACAAAGTGGCAACTGCGGAAGGTTTTAATGTGTTTTTATAAATGCAGCAGAAGTCACCACGTGTCCCTCATAAAACTTGGTGTAAAGAGCCAAGTGTCAACATCTACCATTTCTTCCTTTTATTTCATTATTAAGGACTATTGTGGGGGCTTCAAGTGAGTTGCTAATGTAAGTGGAACGTGCCAAGTGTCATCATCTGTGTGAATCCAAATGAGTCACATGTTTCTATAGTGTTTCTAAAACCTCATTGGAAGCTGCCATGTGTCATCTTCTACAGGACTCTCAAAGGATATATTAAGCTTCTATAAGTTAAACAGATGCTGCCAAGTGTCCTCACTTGTTTCATAATGAAAAATGCCACTTGTCCCTTCATCAATAATAAAGCACTTGAGAACTCAAAATACAAGGAAAGGTGAAACGATGGAGAAAGATCAAAAATATCTATGCATGGAATATGTTTCTAGAAGGTGAAGTAGCCCACCAAATGGACATCGAAGAGCATGAACATTCAATGTCATGGTCTAGTTTTTTGCATTGAGTAAAGTGAACAGCTGTGCACACATCAGGAAACACATCAGGTGACCCATATTAAAAACTGACGCTCGATTCTAGCATAGCCCATGGATAGAATTTAAAATGCATTGAAAGCATTGAATACATCATAGGCCATCATTTTTGTGAAACAAAATGCCCAAGTCTTTCCTGGAGAACTATATATAGGACTCTCTCTTATTATTTTAAGGAGATCTCTTTGTTATCAAAAATAAAACTCTGCCCAAATTGAAAGGCATTACTAAGACTTTGAGCTCAGATTGTTGATCATACTTCGTTATTTAAATAAGAAAATAAGTTACTTTTTAGAATTTGTGATGGAATAGCTTTGTTGTTGGGGAAATTATTCTTATGTCTATTTTCTTAAAACTTTTTTTGTCTATTTAATTAAATAAGCAGAATTAGTGAAAGTAATCAGGAAGGTGTCTTGAAGCAAGGTGTGGAGAGACTTTGTGCTACCATAATTATCCTTAGTTTGTCTATTTTCTATTTTTGTGTAAAAGATCTTGGGATGACATTGTGCCCTCATTATCCTTTGTATTTCATTCTTTGGCAGTTGAGGAGGAGACTTTCTGCTACAATTCATCATGTTGTGTTACTACACCCTGTTACAGTTACTTGTCACTACCTGAAAGGTCACTGTTGTCTACTGAACAACACTTATGAAAGAAGAGGAGTGCCTTCTGTCACTTTATAAGGATTTATCCTTTGATTGGTGAACATCATATCTGAAAAAAGAGAGATGGATGGTGTTGTCCTACCCCTAAGTGTTATTTTCAGCTTGTTTATATTATATTAGCATATATATAGCCCCTTCATACTTACAGGGAACCTCCCCTTAATGAGAGGAGAGATTTGTCCCCTTTTAATGTGGTAAACCTTCACATTTGATCGATCAATCTTCCTTGTTGTGGTTGATCATACCTATTTTGCTCATCAGTACGCTTGCGACAAAATATTCACCCAACATGTTTGTTTTGTTATATTATAGATGTTTGTTTATTTTATTTTTTTTCACTCAATATTTACTTATTTTAATGTATGAATATATTCGTGAGTGAATGTATATTATATATTATTGTTTTAATGTATGAATATATTTGTGATATAATTTATATGCTTATTTATTTATCTTTTTAATTCATTCAATATTAATTGTTTTAATGTATGCATATATTTGTGAGTGAATGCATTTCGTAGAGTGTGAAAGAAGTATATAGAAGACTTCCCCTCATTAATTATCTAACCTGATGAAGCTAAAGAACAATCTAGAACCCTGCGCCAACTAGAGGCCTCTTCAACCTTGGTGCTACTCATCAGATTTGTGTCATCAACAAACTACAAATGTGACTAAGGGGGAATATTGTTTCCAAAGCTCCAGCCCTTAATCAAACCAATCTCCACCTGGGTTCTAATAAACCTCCCCAAACCCTTTGCCAATAAGATGAATAGATAGGGGGATAAAGGGTACCCTTATCCGATCCCCCTAGAAGCACTAAACAACTCCATCGACTCACCATTAATTAGCACCGAAAAGGAAGGAGAAGTAACACAACTCTTGACCCACTCAATCCAATCATGAACAAAGCCAAATGCTCCCAAAATCTTAAATAAGAAGGCCCATTTAACACAATCATAAGCTTTAGCCATATCCAGCTTAATAAATATGGCTTTCTCTTTAGAATAATCTATAGAATTAATCATCTCAATGGCAATGATAACCCCATCCATAATCTGCCTACTAGCCACAAAAACCCCTTGCTCTTCAGAAATTAGCCTGCTTATCTAGGGTTTAAACCACTAAGTAATCAACTTCGTAATAATATTATAAACCACATTAGATAAGGAAATGGGCCTAAAAAGATCTAGAGAATTATCCCCATCCTTCTTTGGGATGAGAAAAAGGAAGGTAGCATTCATGGATTTCATAATTTGTTTATTCATGAAAGATTCCTGAATGACCTCCAAAAAATCCAACTTAATCACTTCCCAAAACTCCTGATAGAACTCAACTGGGAAACCATCAGGCCCTAGGGCTTTTCCCTTTTTCATCTAGAACACAATAGTTTCAAGCTTAGACAAATAAATGGGAAGAAGTAAAGAAGCATTCATTTCATTGGTGACTAAGGGCATAATACTATTCAAAATATCAGATTCATCCTCCTCCACAAGAACAGAATCCTCATATAGTAGGATAAAAAAGAAATGAACAGTCTCAAAAAAATAGAAGCAGAGGAGATAATCTCTCAATTTGAAGTCTTGAGAGAAGAGATGACATTACCTTGTCTCCTATCTTTTATTGAATTGTGGAAGAAAGAAGTATAACTGTCTCTTGCCTGAAGACACTTGATTTTGGACTTTTGTTTTCAAAAAAATTCCTCACTTAATCCCCATTCCTCAACTTCCTTCACAGCCACAGCTTCCAGCAAACCCAAATCCTCAGTGAGGCATTGGTTATGAATCTACCTAGTGATTGAGTCCAAATGAGCTTGATCAAACTATTTTTCTTGGAAAATATTACCAAAGAATTGCCTATTCCATAGTTTTAACCTATATTTCACATATTAGAGCCTCTTGGAGGAGTACATAGTGGTCCCATGGGATGACATCCCCAAATTCCATCAAACAGGAAGAAGATCATGGAGGGAGTCATCTCTTAACCACACGAGTTGAAACTTAAAAGACTACTTTACAAAACACTGGGGAAGCTCAACAAGAAGTTTAATTGGCCAATGATCAGAGCCCCACCCATCCAAAATCTCAGAGCTCGTCAACCACCTGTCCCCCAACTAAAAACTAGACACTAAAAATCTATCTAGACATTCAAAGATAGTAGCGTCCCCACATCTCCTATTACTCCAAGTAAAGACCCCACTGACAAGCTTTCTGCCAACCAAATTTAAGATAGCCACATTAATGTGCACGAGATTAGAAGAAGGCTGCAAGCGAGGAATGCCTCCCCTCTTCTCTTCCAAAGAAATAATGGCATTAAAATCCCCTGCTAGAATCCATGGGAGATAAGGATCCAAAGTCCTCACAAATCTGACAAAACCCCACAAATTTACCTTACCACGAAGGTTAGTTGGAGCCTAGATGTTAGAAAGGAGTATTCTCTCACTAGACTCAAGATGAGAAGCAACACAAGAAATCAAACCTTTGCAAGAATACCACAAAATTAGTCTGACTCTATGTGGGTCCCATAAGCATGCAATCCCACTAAAGCTACCAAGAGCACCAACATATTGACACTGACCATGACTCCAAATCTTCAAATCCACACTCATCATACTATCAACTAATAACTTAGTTTCCTGAAGAAACACCACATATGGAGAGTGAATACAAACCAAGTCTTGAATAGCCTTTTGGCTAGGGATGCTATTCATTCCCATTACATTCCAAGAGAACACAATCATCGTTGGGGTTGGGAGAAGTGAACATCAATAGTCTTCACTGAAATCAACTCAACCAATGTGATTTATTACTCTAGCATTTCATATAAGTATCTTTTATAAGGATTTGTTATACAACTAATAATTTGTATTATTCATTGAATGTTTATATATATACTTCTTTTATGAATATTTATTTAAATATATTTATGCATGCATTAATTTTTAAATGATAGAATCTTTGTTGGAAATAATGAATATGATTGCATATAATTATTTTTTATTAATAAATATATGATGTATACAAATAATTGTATTATTATTTATTTGTAGAATGCATGTTTGTTTAAATGTTCATTGTTTGTTTGTACATTGATCATATAGATAATTATATGGTAGAATGTATATGATCTATCAAATTTGTTTGTTTGTAAAATGCATCTTTTTATAAATGATTAGTGTTTGTTAAAATGATCGTTGTTTGTTATATATAATAATAACAATTATTTATACAAATCATTATATATATATATATCTATATAAATTAATATTATACAAATTATTGTATTTTTATTTGTTTGTAAAATTAATGTTATTTTAAATATTCATTGTGTGTTTTTACATTGATCATATAAATAATTTTATAGTAGATTTGTTCTTTATAGTGATTGTATAGATATTTTTATGGGAAAATGTATATCATTTATCAAGTTATAAAAATTATCTCTTTATTTGTATAAAAATTATCATTATGAAATTCATAATGTGTAAATGGTTATTTGTTTATTATGTGTACTTATGTGTTTGTAAAATGCATTTTTTTGTGTGATTTAATATATCTTTGTTTGTTTGTATTATTCATTTTATTTATTTATTTTAATGTATGGATGCTTGTATGTAAATTTATATTGTATGTAGAATGTTTTTTTTTAACTCACATTACTATATTATAAAATGGTTAATCTTTGTATTCATTAATTTTTAAATGGTAGAATGATTCTTTGAAATAATGAGTATGTTTGCAACTAGTTATTGTTCATACAAATTAATAATTTGTTTAAATGATATATTTTTATTTGATTATTTGTTTAATTGATTATATGTTTGTAACAAATTAATAATTTATTCAAATGATATATTTTTATTTGGATTTTTAGTTGATTATTTGTTTAATTCATTATTTAATTGTATATATATTTGGACATACAAATTAATTATTTGTTGGTAAAGCACATGTTTGTTTAAATGATTATTATTTATTTGTTTATTGACCATATAAATATTTTTATAGTAATGTGTATATGATCTATATGAAGTTGGATTGATGTCTTAAATGTCATTCTATTTGTATAAAAAATATTTTGTAATTCAAGATGTGTATTTTATTATTTATTTGTTTGTATGTAGAATACTTGATTTTATGTAGAATGCATTTTCTTGTGTGATTCAATATATTATTATTTATTTGTATGTGACCTATCAAGTTAGATTGACGTATTAAATATCTCTTTTTGTATAAAAAATATTGTATAATTCATGATGTGTAATTCATCATTTATTTGAAAATTGTATATTTACTTGTTTGTATGTAAAATGCACTTTCTTATGTGATTTGATAATTGTTTATTTGTTTGTATTATTCCTTCTATGTTTATTTATTTTAATGTATGAATACTATAAAGTATGTAGTCTTTTCTATAACTTACATTATTATATTATATTTTTGTTTGTATGCATTAATTTGTAAACGGTAGAATGTTTTATTTAAAGAATGAATATGTTTACAAGTAATTATTATTTGTACAAATTAAGAACTTGTTTAAATGATATATAGATCTATTTGTTTGTTAAAAGTATTTATGTAAATTAAATATTTCTTTATTTGTATAAAAAAGATTGTGTAAGTCAGGATGTGTAAAAAATATTATGTAATTCCATAGATGTTTATTTATTTTAATGTATGGATGTATGTAAATGTATATTGTGTGATTCCATAGATGTAAATGTATGGATGTATGTTAACTTTTACACACACACACACGCACACGCACGCACACGCACACACACACACACACACACACGCACACACACGCACACACACGCACACACACACGCGCACACACACGCACACACACACGCACACATACACGCGCACACATGCACATGCACGCACACGCACGCGCACGCACGCGCACATGCACGCGCACGCACACGCGCACACACACACACACACACATAGATATATTGTCTGCATTAATTTTTAAATGATAAAATGCATGTTTGAAATAATGAATATGTTTGTTGTATAAATCATTGTATAAAACTTTTTAAATGATTTATTCTATATATTTATTTATTTTTGTATAAATAATTATATTAAAATTTGTTTAAATCGCACACACACACACACACACATGCACACACGCACACACGCACACACACACGCACGCACGCACACACACACACACACACGCACACGCACACGCACACGCACACGCACACGCACACGCACACGCACACGCACACGCACATGCACACGCACACGCACACACGCACACACGCACACACACGCATGTGCACACACGCACACGCGCGCACACGCACACACACATGCACACACACACGCACACGCATGCACGCAAGCACGCGCGTGCACACACACACACACACACACAGAGAGATATATTGTCTGCATTAATTTTTAAATGATAAAATGCATGTTTGAAATAATGAATATGTTTGTTGTATAAATCATTGTATAAAACTTTTTAAATGATTTATTCTATATATTTATTTATTTTTGTATAAATAATTGTATTAAAATTTGTTTAAATCGCACACACACACACACACACACACACTTTACATTAGATATTTGTTTTTTCATAGAATGAATGTTTGATATAAATATCTCTTTATTTGTGTTAAAAATATTAATTATTTATTTGTATTGTATGTTTACTTGCTTGTAAGTAAAATGCTTACTTTTATGAATGGATATTTTTAGAATGATATCTACATATACACTTTTATTATGTAAATGTGCATGCTCTTATGTTATTTAATATAAGTTTTTGTTTGTATTATTCATTTTATATTTATTTGTTATGTAAATGTGCACACTCTTATGTTATTCAATATATGTTTTTGTTTGTATTATTCATTTTATATTTATTTATTTTAATGTATGGATACTTGTATTTGAATTTGTAATTGTATGTTGATTCTTTTATTTATATCATTATATTTTAAAATAGTTTATATCTCTATTTGTTATATAGTAATTTTTTTGAATTATTATAATTAGACATCATTTTAACTTGTAAAAAATGTGACAAATAATGCCTAATCAAATAAATTATTGTGTATATATTTGAAGATTGTTTATGTGATCATTAGTTTAGTACCTCATATAAGTATTTTTATGTATGAGTTAAGCACTTCTTGACCGATTTGTTATACTACATGTTTTTGTAATATTCATTGTATGTTTCTATAAGCATTTATTTTCTGAATATTTATTTAAAAATATTTATGTTTATATTAATTTTTAATGATAGAATATTTATTTGAAAGAATGAATATGATTGCACATAGTTATTATTTATACAATTTTATAGATAGAATGTATATATATGTTTTATATAAATTATTGTATTATTGTTTGTATAAATCGTTATTGTTTGTTTGTACATGGATTATATAGACATTTTTTCTATAAGCATTTATTTTATGAATATGTATTTAGAAATATTTATGTTTATATTAATTTTTAATGATAGAATATTTATTTGAAAGAATGAATATGATTGCATATAATTATTGTTTATACAATTTTATAAATAGAATGTATATATATGCTTTATATAAATTATTGTATTATTGTTTGTATAAATCCTTATTGTTTGTTTGTACATGGATTATATAGGTATTTTTTTATTAGATTGTATATGTTCTATCAAATTTGATTGTTTTTAGAATGCATCGTTTTATAAATGATTAGTGTTTATTTAAACGATCATTATCTATATATATATATATATATATATATATGTATACACTTTATGGTAATGTATATAATCTTTCAAATTAGATTGATGTATTAAATAATTATTAAAAATATAACTCATCACTTCTAAATGATAATCTATTTGTATATTGTAGGATTTAATATATATTTGTTTGTTTGTATTATTCATCTTTTGTTTATTTTTTTTAAAGTATAAATACTTTTATGTAAATTTATATTGTATGTCAACTTTTTCTTTACTCACATTACTATATTATAAAATGGTTAATTATATCTTTGTTTGTATGCATTAATTTTTAGATCAATGTACAAACAAAAAATTATCATCTACACTATATTATTAAAATATTTATAACTATATTATAAAATGGCTAATTATATCTCTGTATGCATTTATTTTTACATCAAACAAACAAATGATGATCATCATCTTGTTAATGGGTGCTAAGCATAAGCGCTCAGGACACTAGCTATTCATGGGGTGGTAATATTAGGGAGATAACACTTCATGGAGGTGCAACCAGAGTGCACCTCAAGAACATTTTTTGGTGGCCCCAATAGAAGAAATATTTTAAGCAATAATCTTTACTCTAGGTGAAGAGTATCTAGTGGAAAGTGCTCTAAGTAGAGTCAACTCAATATTGTTGATATATTTATTTCAAACATCCTAGTTATGATTCAAGAAAAGAATCTGGTTGCTAGGGTTTTTGATTTCTTCTTGGATTTGATACACAAAAAAGGTTTGTTAGAGCATTTGATAAAAAATTTCAATGCTGGCCCATTTTAGGAGCACCCTTTCTCAGGCAATAATGGATTTGGGTTTATTTTTATTTTTGGTTTTATGGACATTAAAATTATTTCTATTTTTCTATTGAGTATGTCAAAATATTTGGAGAAAAAGCTCCCTTCATCCTCTATTGGAAGGTGGGCAATTCATATCCTCTCCTTGGGAGTAGGCTCAGTATCCCATTGCAGGGCTTGAACTTTGGAAGGAAGCTCGCCACTATAGAGAAATAGTGGAGGTGGTGTCTTTTTTATGTCAAATGGTGGACAAACCTCGATGATCTGCTCTATCATATATCAGCTGTGACCCTCATCATGCAATAATAGTGGCTATGCTTGGCCATTTGGTGAGAAATTGAGTAGTGATGTCTGTAGGTGGGAAGAAAGGTTGGTTTTGTTGGGCTATGATGAGTAAGAAATGTGTAGTGGTTCCTAAAGTAAGCTAGAAGATGAAGTGGATGGTTGAGTATCATGGCTATTTGGTTTATAGGTGGAAGGATATCATTTTACTTTCTCTGTGTTTTTTGTATGACCTTTTATGTCTAGTTGGTAAATTTAGTGCCTAGAACTATATTTTTACTACCACTTGGTGGCTTTGTTTCTCGAAGGATATTATTTTGAAATTTTTGATGGTTAGGGTTTATTGTATAAATTTATCATTTATAATATAAGGCAAGAGACCCATCAAGCTTGGTGCTTATCTAAAAAAATAATGATAATCATCTACACTCTAATATTAAAATATCTAAATGATTAATGTATAAACAAACGACGATCATTTAAACAAACATTCATTCTACAAACAAATAAGTATTTAAATAGATATAGAGTAATATGTACAAATAATAGATATATATATAATAAATTATTTAAACGAATTTGTGTATAATGATTTGTACAAACTATAGTTATGTGTAAATATATTATTATTTTTTGATTGAAAACCTGATTTTTTACATTGATTAGGTGTATGAAATGCATCTTTGATTTAATACAAAGGACTGAGGAGTATCCATTTTGCCAAATTTATTTGGGACACAATCTTGGCTTTATCACTTTTTGGTATTTATTGGGATTTGTACTTTAGGGGATGGTAAAGTAGCATTTTTTACACCATCATCCTTATTATTGGACAACCACCCACTTGATATAATTAACCATTTTAAAATATCTTAATATTGTAAAGTATCCATACATTTAAATAAATAAACATAGAATGAATAATAATAAAAAATAATCACACAAGAAAGTACATATTTACATACAAACACACAATGATAATTTGAATAAATATGCATTTTACAAACATATAATGATCATTTATTATTTAACATACATATTTTTAATTATTCATGATGAATAATCATATATATGATCAATTGTTTGAATCATTTATTCTAGATTTAATTTTTTAAAAATTTAGATTGTTTACTTTTGTGAATGAATGTTTCAGTAATAAGAATATTGGTTTTAGTTATATATATATACATATAGTTTAATTTTTGTGATTGAATGTTTTAGTAATAAAAATATTGGTTTTAATTATTTATGACGAGTATATATAAATATGTCAATATAATTAATTGTTTGAATCATTTACTCTAAATTTAATTTCTTTTAAATATAGATTGTTTGCTTTTATGAATGACTGTTTTAGTAATATAAACGCTGGTTTATGCATGTAAATATTTGTTGCTTTCTTTTATGTTGTACAAATTATTTATGATGTACATATTATCCATATGTATATTGATCATATGAGTATTTTTATGATTTTGTTAATTTATATGATTTATTATCTAAGACTGTTATTTATTTATCACTCATGAAGAGCAATTTATTTTTCTTCTTTATAAAGAACCCAACCATCTCCCTTGACATCAAAAATTTTAGTGTAATGATGGTTCTTGGAAGTCAAGTGATGGAAATACTTAATAGTCCTATCTTCTTCCTTGAGCTAGGTTTTTCTTGATTTTTGATGCCAATAGATTTCTTCTTTGGCTTTCATGAACTAAATTATAGAGTGTTAATAACACATTCATATGGGATATTTACATGACTTAGTGTACGTTTGTTTGATTTGTTAAATAGTTACTTGTTTGATAGAATGTTTGTTTAAAACAATGAATATGTTTGCACTTAACTATTGTTTATACAAATCACTATATTTATATATATGTTTGTATTAATTATCAAAATATTTATTTAAATACATTTTTGTTTTTAGAATGCATGTTTCTTTAAATGATCATTGCTTGTTTTTACATTGATCATAAGATAATTTTATAGGAAAATGTAAATTATTTGTTAAAAAATGTAAATTAATTATTTTTACTTTTATTAAATAATCATATAGTGTTAGTGTTTTTATAATGTTTATACTATTATAGTTTTATATATTTGTTTATTAATTTATATGATTTATTATGTAAAATGTTTTTTATCATTTATAGTGAGTAATATTATTTATGATAATTGTTTTCCTTATTCATAATGAGCAATTATATGTATGATATGCTTTTTTATTTATGATGAGTGATAATTATATGTACCATTTATGATGAGTAATCACATATTATAAATTAATTAATTGTATATATTAATTATTTGAATAATTATATATATATGTATATATATATATATATATATATATATATATATATATATATATATATATATATATATATATATATATATATACATATAATGTAAATTATTTGTTAAAAAATGTAAACTATTTTCTTTTTACTTTTACTAAATAATCATATAGTGTTAGTGTTTGTATAATGTTATATATATATATATATATATATATTTATTAATTTGTATGATTTATTATATAAGATATATATTTTTTTATCATTTATAGTGAATAATATCATGTATGATAATTGTTTTCATTATTTATAATGGGTAATTATCTGGATGATAGTTATGTAAGATATTTTTTTAATTTATGATGAGTGATAATTATATGTACCATACATGATGAGTAATAATTATATGTACCATACATGATGAGTAATCACATTTATAAAATTAATTATTTGAATCATATATTTTGTGTGTGTGTTAGTTATTTGTTTTTACTTTTACTAAATAATCATATACTTTTATACTTTCATATTTTTATTTATTAATTTGTATGATTTATTATGTAAGATATATATTTTTTAATCATTTATAGTGAATAATATTATGTATGATAATTGTTTTCATTATTTACAATGAGTAATAATATAGATGATAGATATGTATGATATTTTTTTAATTTATGATGAGTGATAATTATAAGTACCATTCATGATGAGTAATCACATTTATAAAATTAATTATTTAAATCATATATTTTGTGTGTGTGTGTGTTATTTGTTTTTACTTTAAATAAATAATCATATACTTTTATACTTTCATATATTTGTTTATTAATTTGTATGATTTATTATGTAAGATGTTTTTTTATCATTTATAGTGAATAATATTATGTATGATAATTATTTTCATTATTTATAATGAGTAATTATATGGATGATAGATATGTATGATATATTTTTTATTTATGATGAGTGATAATTATATGTACCAATGACAGCATCCATTTTTTTGCATTGAGTAAAGTGAACAGCTATGCACACATCAAGAAACACATCAAGCGGCCCATATTAAAAACCAATGATAGATTCCAACATAGCCCATGGACAAAATTTAAAATGCATTGAAGGCA